>JAESVK010081374.1:2241-22025 GCA_017140935.1 Hamamelis virginiana | reverse complement strand
AGTATATCCTAGTTTCCATAGACTATTTCACTAAATGGGTAGAAGCTGTGTCCTACAAAACATTGAATGCCAAGCAAGTAGAGAAGTTCATACAGAATAACATCATCTACCTATATGGAGTGCCCCACGAGTTTATCTCTGACAATGGACAACATTTTCAAAAAGAAATCGAAGAGCTTTTGCAGAAGTATAGCATCAAGTATCATCGCTCATCTCCTTATAGACTACAGACAAATGGGGCTGTCGAAGCAGCGAATAAGAATCTCAAGTCAATCCTGAAGAAGACTACGAAGTCCTACAATGATTGGCATGAGAAGTTACCATTGGCATTATGGGGATATCGTACTTCTATTAGAGCTTCAACAGGGGCTACCCCCTTTTCACTCGTGTATGGAATAGAAGCAGTATTACCCATAGAATTAGAAGTCCCTTCACTCAGAATTGCTATGGAGAGTCAGCTGACGGAAACAAAATGGGTAAGGAACCGGTACGAAGAGTTAGCTCTACTAGATGAAAGTCGATTGAAGGCCTTTTATCACATTCAAGGGTATCAAAAAAGAATAACCAAGGCATTTGGCAAGAAAGTAAAGAACAGAGGTCTGAAGAACGGGAATTTGGTACTAAAAGAGATTCGAGTGCCGATACATGATCCGCGAGGAAAGTTCAAGCCCACATGGGTAGGTCCTTACATCATCAGAGAAATACTGTCAAGATGAGCGGTGAAGATTTCAGACATTGACGGGAATGAGTTCTCTCAACTTACCAATTTAGATCAATTAAAGAAGTACCACATATAAAAAAAAAAAAAGAAAAAAAAAAGCCCGCTAGGTAGAAAACCTGAAAAGGCTACTTAGGCAAAAGTTAGGGCATTCAAAAAAAAGAAAAAAAAAAAACATGGACTTCTTTAGCTTGATTTATGAACTACAAATACCTGATTCCCCAGATATCACAATGAATTGAAAGAATGACAAGAGAATGCATCAAAGACGGGGATATGTATGCAACCCATAAAGTTACCTTGGGTGCGGTCTATTTCTTGTAAAAACATCAAGAGTTGATTCAATTGTAATTATCAAAGGAAATTTGTTGAGATTATAATGAAATGATAATTATTCATCCATAAAAGGTAGAAACCTTTTTGAAAGATTTTGTACATGCCATATGTGTCCATAATTCTTATTTTCTATAATTCTTACATCCATTTGCTTAAAAGAAAGAAAAAAGAAAAACTTCTAACCTACTCTAAACCCTGCTTGCTCTGCGGGCTTGGGCCTCATCTTCATTTTTCTTCTTTCTCTTAGCCGTCCTAGCTCGCGACGCATCTTATGGAAGTAATAAACCTGCTGACTGAGTTGCAATTGGAGAATCATAAACAAGACTTCGAACCTTGTTCTTCGTATCCCGCACTTTTGAACCCAAGTCTTGTTTAAGCCAAACCCGATACTCCTCATCAAACCTAAAAGGCCCATTGCGATCCTCCACCTGAATCATAGACAAGCCTGAAGCCTATTTCTTTGTGGCCCAAGATACCAAAGAGAGAATAACCACTTCTACCTCATGAACATGTCCTTTAATGGGGAGTTTTGTTTGAACCCGACCCATTTGGCGAAGAACGCGGGAAACCCAATAGAACGATGTATGTTTCAAGCCCATGAGTTTCACCTGATAGCACCCAAAAGTGTGTAGCACATATCCCTCGCTGTAGTCCCAAATAGCCATATGCCACTAAATATCTCTCCAAGATAGAGAAGCCAAGAAGATGAAAATGTCCTAAACCGAACGGCGTTCAAAAGGTATAAGCTTTCGTGAACAGTAGGTGTGGAGCAAGTGTTTAGGCCCATCAAAAGGAGTAATCAAATTAAGTCTCTCAACCAACCACATCTGTAAAGGAATGGGGTTGCCTTCAATGTGCAGAGAAGAACATTAGTGAAAGTGGTCAAGCTCGTTCAAAGTTTCAGCTAGCAGCAAAGGGATGAGATTGTGTGATTTTGACAGTGGTAGAATGAGCTCACATGTTTCAATGGGTATGAAAGGGGTCCCATTTGAAACAAGGAAACAACCCAATATGCAAAAGGCAAGTGCGTACTGGGTAGGCCTATGAAGAGCTAGTAACTTGCCCCCTCCTTCAAGAAAGATGAAGCTAGTTTGGAAAGATCTATTGAGTTGTCATGAATGAATATAGAAGTTTCCCTAGGCGAAAGTTCAAAAAGGGAAGAGAAAGTTTGAAAGTAACCTCGACGAATGGTAGGAAAGACGAAAGGACCACTAGAAGGGACGTTCATCAAAGCACAAAATTCTTCAAACAAAGGACATACCTCTTCACAGTTGAAGCGGAACACGTGAATCTCAGGGTCCCAGAAGTGAATCACAGAGTTGAGAAGTTTGTCTTCAAGTTTCACATGAGAGAGAGAACCATGAAGTCAAGCCAAATCGCGCGAACCCCCTTTTGTCTTCAGCTCGCATTCTTGCTATGAATAGATTTAGGATCAACTTGAGAGCTTCCATTGTGTTTAGTGTGATTAATATGAGTCTTGGGATGTGTTTTTATAGCCTTTTGGCGAAAGAAATCAAGTTATAAGCGAAATAGGACGCTCCAAATCGAGTTAGAGGCGAAATATGACACTCAAAAAGTCAAAATAGGCAAAAAATTGACAATGGGCTCGATGACCAACCCACTAGGGACAGCCAACCGTCCATAATGGGATGGTCACCCGAGCCCAATCTCCAGTTTTGCCTAATTTCGACTATTTTCGACATTTTGACGCCCGGTTTAACCTTTCGCCCCATTTTTGTCATTTTGACCTATTTTTAGGTTAGAATTGAATCTAAAAGGCAATCAAAACATATTTGCATTCTCATTAGGACATAATTACATGTTGTTTTGGGTTTCTAATGCATACATTAAAGAAAGGTTGCATAAAAGATCTTAAACGGGCCTCCTTTGGGCCCAATAACTCTAAATCATCTCCGCCGGGATGATTTCCTTTTTCCTCGTGAACCCAATGCTTCATGATCCCTTCTTGATCCCTGGCGCTCCTATGAGGGTTGACTCGAAGGCTGCAAACCCAAAGTGGGGTTTAGGATTGGCGAAAAATGAGATTGTTGGAGATTGAAAGATGGAATGAAAGTTACCTGTGTTGCCCGACCTGCATTGTGCGCATCAAGGTTCATCCTTTGGAGTTCCCTAGTCAATGCCGCCGTGTACTCTAAGTATTCCTCAGCAAACGATGCAGGCACCTGTAGATGACAAAAGATTCAAAGATCAGACAAGATAGAGCAAAGCATGATAAAGACCATAGTTGTGATGATTACCGAAGCATAATGAGGAATCACATGAGGATACTCATTATACGGCATACGAGGAATTGGCCTTTGAATGAAGTCACCATCCTAGATGATTTGCACCTGCCAGGCAGGACTAGGCAGAGAAGGGACATAAGATGAAGGCTCATCATCGCTTTGAGGCGCAGTAGCTGTGGAATGAGACGCATGACCACGGGATCGTCGACCCTACAAAAGGAAAAGATATGAGAAACGTCTTGTGAGAAAAGAAGTATAGCAATCAAGAGAGTGTTCAATACCTCAATGGGGAGGAATCCCGAAACCAAAGGACGCATCAGATTTTGTTGATAGAACGCACGGTAATCCACGTGCTGTTAACAAAGAGCGTCTGCATTCACACCAGACATGGCATCCACCAAGGCATGGCCTGTCAAGCTATTGGCATGCCTCATCGAAGGAGGAGGTACCTAAGGCACACGAGCAGTAGAGAAGGCTTCACAGACCTGAGCACGTACCCTCTCTCCGAGGTACCAATATCTACAATAAGGCCAATCAAATAGGATCCTTTTGTGTGACATCTCGACCACAGAGCGAAGCTAAGCCCGCATAGTGTCCTTCCAATAGCGCCATGGGTTCCATTTCACCTGAAGACAAAACATGTTAGAGAAAAACTTGAGCATTATGGAAAGTGTCAAAGGCAAAAATGAGTACCATTTGAGGACGCATCCTAGCAAAGATGGAACGGCGTTAGGCATAATCATGCCTGTGAGTGCCATCACTCTCTCTCCAACTCGGGGCATATCGAGCGAGAATTGGCCAAGTTATGTCACTAGCAGCAAGTACAGAGCGGTTCAGGCTGAGGTATTCATAATCCCATACCTGTGGAAAAGACATGATGTCAGGAGTAAGTAGTGAAGAGTTTGAAATGCCATAAGTAAGTGTGCATACCTCCCAGTCGAACCCCATGCCTCCAAAGTCGGGGCAGATTCCTCGAGATCGGTTACTCATGGTCTTGTACATTGTGGCCAAGGCAGCGCCACCCTAGTCGTAGCGGGAGATGGTATCGATGTTCTCTAAGCTCGTAAGAAAGCCTAAAGGGGCTAAATCAGCAGTGACTGCGAAAAAAGTGCAAGACAATACATACAAGAGGAAAACTCGTACAATATGATGAGAGCCATACTCATCCTCCTCAGATATGTCACTAAAGGTAGTGTAGAGAGTGTTCCTGCGAACCGATCTCTTGATAATGTCGGGATCAGCGGCCCCGAGATAGGTATCCAAATAGGCAGAGTTATGGCTTGCATCCTCGTAGAAATCCAAAGGACATCCTCCAATAGAAATTCCCGTAATCATGGTAAAATTGAGGGGGGTCATAGTCATCTCCCCGAACTCGAAATGAAAGGTATTGGTGGTATCCCACCATAGCTCAGACAAGGCTATGAGAGCCTGCCTGTCCATTTGGTCGTACCAAAGAGAATCGATAAAGTTCCCAAAGCCTATCTCCCTAATAATCTCTTTGGCTCGGGGTTGGAGGGTGTCCATTTTTAACCACCAAGTAACGATGCCTTGCCATGAGGACCGAGTCCTAATGTTGAAGTTAGGCTACAAAGATGAGGTTCAATGGATTAGAGATGAGGAATGGAGATGAGTTCTGGTAACTTTTGAAAATAAATCGCTAGCACAAAGAGTAAAGCATAAGTGGCAAGACAAGTTTTGAGATAGTAAGGTTTGGACACTTTTGAAAATGTGTCATCTTGTGAGTTAATTTTTGTACTTTTAATTTTGTTTTAAGAGTTAGCATAACTTATGGATATTTCAAGTGACCCCTTTTCACGAGAATTGGATTGAAATGAAAATCCAAAGAGAATAGAATTTCGAATAAAAAAACCTTGAATTTGGTACTTAACATGAACAAAGTTTGAAACAAAAAACACTTAAAAGTCATAGAAATGACATTAAAGTGAATAGTGATTTGAGTGAGAAAATGAGCTAAGTCCCAATTCATGGAAATTTTTAATATGTGCACACTTGAAATGTTTTGAAAACTTGTCATGGTATAATAAAATCTTTTTGAAAACATTTGAAAAGACATGACATAATGAATTGCTTTGAAAATTGAAAATTGCCCCCTTTTGGGCATTTTATCAAACACCTAGTGTGCATATGTTTGAAATAAATTGTGAAAACTTTTCATGATGCTTTGAAAGTACCCAAATGATGTTAGAAACATATTTGAGTCATGACATGAGGAATTTGATATAAAAAATCAAAAGTTTAGTCTCTTGGGAATTTTATCAAACACTTGGTGGGAAACATTTCGAGCTTGTAAAGCTAATAAAATGGGGCATTCAAGCTCTACCAATTACAAATCTCATGAATAGGAGTCATCAAATAACATCCAAAGAGCAACATTAAAGCACCAAGACATTGAGGATCCAAAGAAAATACATAGAAAGTAAGCTTACCTCTTGTGTAGTATCGATGTAGGAAAGATGAGATTGGGGCTCCAAAAGCAAGCTTGTATTGTTGGGATCATAGGATGGCACTTTGTACCTCTTCATCTCCAAGAATGGATACTTGGAAAGTTCATATCTCCTATTTTCCATGAGTATGTGTAGATAGAAAAGCTTGAGATGATGGTTATGTGTTGGATTTGTATTTGGGTTTTGGATCCCAAATTTGAGATATAAGGATGAAATTCTTAGTTTTGATTCACAAATTGAGGTGTATGATAACACTAGAAGTGTTTGGAGGTTGATTTGGATACAATGAAATCATATTTGAGGGATTTTTGAAAGAAATTGGAAACCCTAGAGAGAAAAAGTGCCAAAATAAGGATGAGATGAAGTGGATGGGCAAATGAGAGGTTAAACCACTTAAATGGGAGAGTGGGTCTTGGGTGACCGTCTCCTAGAGGATGGTTGGCCGTCCACTAGGGACGGTTGGCTATCCACTAGTGGATGGTCATCCAACTTTTGGCTCATTTTTTATTTATTTTGGGCTTCTGAGGCCCATCAAGCCCAATTTGACCATTTTTGGCCTATTTTTGACCTATTTTGACCCATTATCTTTCAAATTGTGATTTGGGAAAGATCATTTGATTAAGATTGAAGATTATTTGATGCATGTATGAAAAAATAAAGAAGAGTTTGTGCATATAAAGATGAGAATTGAGTGATTGTGAATGAGAAAGTTCACATAAAATGATAAGTTTTTGATTAAAAACCATGAGATATGGAAGTGGATTATGAAAGTAGTGTATGATCAAAGTTTATAATCATGGAATGGTCATAAATATAAGTAAAGTGATGAGATTGTGAAGCCCATGAAGGAATTGAGGATAAAATAACCCATGAAAGGGTTGTTAATGAGAAAGGCCCATTATGGAGGCCCAAATCAATGAGATTTTTGTGGATAGCATGAGATGTTGAGAAATATATATAGAATTTGTATGAGAATATGTTACATGATATTAATGATGTTGTGGAATGCCTATGTGAGTGATAACATTAAGTTATCAAGGGAATATTGGCAAATTTGAAGATTATCGGAAGTGTGTGTGTGACTTCCAAGAGGACTGCGGTCCCCTAAGATAGGATAAATGGAAATGTATGTGTGATTTCCTCTAAGATAAGATAAATGGAAATGTGTGTGTGATTTCCTCTAAGATAAGATAAGATAAGATGATTGGAAATGAGTGTGTGATTTCCCCCCTAAGATAATATGATTGGAAATGAGTGTGCGATTTCCTCTAAAATAAGATGATTGGAAATGAGTGTGTGATTTCCTCTAAGATAAGATAATTGGAAATGTGTGTGTGATTTCCTCTAGGATAAGATAATTAGAAATGTGTGTGTGATTTCCTTTAAAATAAGATAATTGGAAGTGTGTGTAACTTCCAAGAGGACTGCGGTCCCCCCAAGATAAGATGATTGGAAATGTGTGTGTGATTTCCTCTAAGATAAGATGATTGGAAGTGTGTGACTTCCAAAATGACTGAAGTCCCCAAAGATAAGATTATTGGAAGTGTGTGAGAGTGACTTCCAAATATGACTGAGGTCCCCAGGATAAGATTATTGGAAGTATGTGTGTGACTTCCGAGTAGGACTGTGGTCCCCTAAGATCATTGGAAGTGTGTGTAGGACTTCCAAGAATGTGATTTGGTAAATGTTTGTGAGTAGTTGTTTTGATGATCCCTATTTTGTTGTGGCAAAAATGGGATGTCATTTTGTTTCGTTGAAATTCACTGGCGAAGCCATGAATATCAACGAGGGGCTTCTGTAGACATCCATTTTTGACAATGAGTAAAGTCATGAATGGTTGCCTATGATTTGAAGTGAAATAGGGTGGTGAAGCCCTAAATTGTTCATAGTCCCCTTTTGTGTAGTTAGTTAGAAGCCATTATCGCATGTAGTTTTTTAGGTCGGATTGAGTCGGTTCTTTTTGCATTTAGTTTTTAGAGAGTCTAGGAATGTCCATGTTAAATTTCATAGCATTCCGAGTAAGGCTTGATAGGTAATAAAGTCTTTTGCGATTTGAAAGGCAGCATCGTCCTTTGAATCACAAAAACTCCAAATGATTGTCGACCTTGTCTCGGATTGTCCCATGAGTTTGGCATGGATATTTAGGGTGTGTTTGGCAGCTAAGTTGATCAGTGGCAAGGTCCATTGAGCCTTTTGAGCTCATGTTTGGCTTTTAAAGCCCAAAGGGCCATTTTAAGCTCGGATTAGAGTCTTTATCTAAAGCAGTCGAGATTCGATCTTTTGAGTGAATGAGAGTTGTGATTTTGAGTGTTTTAAGCCCTTAGGTTTCTTCCAAACTCTATCTGGTTCAGCTTGGGGGAGTGTGCACGACCTTGGAGACTTTGGAAGACTCATTTAAGACCCTTGGATCACTCCCTAGGGTTTTAATGAGAGCCATTGATCAAATTGAAGCCTCTCCTAAGAAAGGATTTGATTAATAAGTAATGTGTGAATGAGAGGGTGCTACTTAAGTGGATGGGTTGTAACACAAACATGAGAAGTTATATGAACAAGAGATGCATACTCACAAATGAAAAAAAAAAAAAGGAAAATGAACAACAACATAGATAAGCACAGGAGATGGTAAAATTGCAACAAAAGCTAAACATAAGAAATTCATGGAATCAAATAGGTCTTTTGTTGCTCAATAATGCCTTTTGGTTCGAGGATGGATAACAACAAGAAATGTGATGGTTTTATTATGTGGTTTAGGTTATCTACCCAACCATCACATACACAAAAAAAAAGTAACCTAAAAACGCAAGACTACTGTAACACAAACATAAACTAGACTTAACACAAAACTATCCACAATTACAACAACTAAACTCAACCCACAAAATGAAAATAACATTATGCCATCCAATTGTAGCAGAAAAACTCTTGAGTACATAGGAAATGTGAATGAAAGGTTTGGGCTTTTATTGTTGCAATCTCTTTTTCTTTTTTTTTTCTTTTTTGCTTTTTCCTTTATCTCATTTTCTATTTTTTTTTTCTTTTCATTCATTTTTTTTTCAAGGTTGCATTATTCAACCCTTACATCACCAATCATTACAAACTTCATTTCCCTTCCAATGATAATTTGCTCAAACTTGAGACTTGGCACACAAAACAGTGAAACACATATGTACACAACTACACAATCAACACAAATCATCCAAAACTTAAACCACCTAACCTCTACCCTTGGGCTTCCTAAGCGGGCCAAGAAAAGGAAACTTGAAGGCTTAAAATTAGGTGCTAGCGGCAATATAAGATGAAAGAATTGAGGCTCAAATAGACAAAGAAAGTCTATGATCATTTTCCATGAATCACAAATGTGTATACAATGCGCAACAAGACCAACAATCATGCATATGCTAAACAAACATAAGGAACGATGGGAATGATGGCAGTGGAATGAAAAAGAAAGGAGAAAAACACAAAAATACTTGGAAAAAGAGAATAACAAATATAAACAAGGATTACAAAGCTTAAGCATGACATTCTTCGGTTCAAAATGTATCTTGAATGATTCGTGCATGTGCATTGAAGGAAAATCACATACACAAAAGTATATGCTCAAAACAAGGCATGACTTGGAGATTTATGGATTCACATAAGTATACACATATTGAAACATGTTCAAAAACACAAAGTGAGTAGGAGAATGACTGAAAAATTAAAAAAAAAAAAAAAAAAAAAAAACTACCTAAATGTGAATAAAACTACCCTTTACATGCAAAAAATATCAACACAAATGTAACCTCCCCCTCCAACTTGAAATGTGCATTGTCCTCAATGCATGCAAAGAGAAGCATTAAAGATACAATGAAAAGGAGAAAGAATGAAAGTACTTGTATGTGTTGTATTAATCCTCTATAACCTGTGAAAAGGTTAGAATGCTCACAAAAACAAGTAAATAAAATTAAGAAAGAAAAGAAATGAAAAATGACTAAATAAGAAAGATAAAATCTACTATGTACAACCTACTATAAACATATCCTGTCCACCAGGATCAAAAACTGTTCGGATATGTTCCCTCTTTTCCAAACACTTCTTAATTGAGTCATCAAGTGAAGAGAACTCATTCAAGAAGTTGGGAGCAACTTCCTCCACCTTATCCTTATTTATGCCCTTTGTATATTCTTGAAAAGTTTTATTTTCGCCTGAGGTGGCAAATTTTAAAATGTAGAGCATTTGGATCAATTTAAGTTTAGGTGGTTTGGATGTTAGGGACAAAAAATCCTCTTTAAAAGAGAGAGGGGTTGACTCCTCACTTGAATGATAGCATAATTAAGAAGTGTTTGGAAGTGTTTGGAAAAGAGGGAACAGAGGGAAGTGTTGACTCCTCACCTCCAAGATAGCAGAATTAATCTTTGGACTTTGAGGCACATCACCATCACTAGGATTCACATTTAACTCGTTAGGAGAGTCTTTCAAAGAAAAATTTTCACTCCTTAGTGTGAGGATTGCCTTAACTTGCTCTAGATGATCATCAATGTCATTAAAAATTTCCCCACTTTGTTGACCATGAGAAATTGTTTCGGGTTGTGAAGGAAAGTTATCATCTTTTTGAAACACAACCAATAAATTAGTCAACTCAGTAAGTTCATTTCTAATTTCATCAATAGCTTGGGCATTAGCCTTTTCATTTTCAAATAATTGTTGCAAAACGTCATCCAAGCTCACTTGAGGACGTTCTTGAGGTGGTTGGCAAAATGGTTGACCCATTGGATAGGGTGGTGGTGTATAACCTTGGTTTGGGTTTAAGTCAAACCCTTGGTATCCTTGACTGTCAAAATAGGAAGAATGACCATCATATTCATAATTTGGTTGGTCTTAAGAGGAATAGTAACCCTGTGGCTCTTGAGAATTAACCTCATAACCATTGCTCCAATCAAAAGTTGGGTGATCTTGCCACCCATGATTATATGTGTTGGAATATGGAGAATTGAAAGAGTTACTATGTTGATTAAGAAAATGAGATTGCTCACAGAAGACTTTTCTATACATGGGGAGATTAGGACAAACATTGGTGGAATGCCCATATGTCTTGCAAATGGCACATGCTTTCTCAACTTTGGAAAACAACCTCTCTACCGAATAAGGGTATTGGTCATAACCTCCTTGCATTGAGATTGGGTATTGGATAAAATTTTTTTTAATAGAAAAATTAAAAACAACTATAGTACTATTTACACAAAGAATGGGAAGAACTTACCGAACTTGTAATGCAATTACAAGTTACCACTAGCTCTTCTTGGATCACTTAGAACTCTCGCCACTCCCCGGCAACGGCGCCAATTGCTTGAACTGAAAATGAGGTGCGCAATAAATTCCCAAGCATAGGAGTCCACCGGTCGTCAAACAATAAATTCTAGGGAGTCCCTAGGTCATATCCACATGGAGTGGAACAGTTCTAAATAATCCTTATGATTTGCTAACCAATGAATGCAAAGAAAGTGTAAAATTATGGGGGTTTTGATGTTGAGAGTTGTTTGTGCCAAATTGATGGCAATTTGCAAAGTAAAACTAATAAGGTTAAGTAAGATGAGTCATATGGGTTCATTCATTCCAAACCTTTGATATATGATTTCTCAAACATATACTCAATCAAGAATCATTTACTATATGGTCTTGATTGGGGATTTTAGCAATAGAAGCTCAAATAAAGTGAAACGAATGATAGAATGAAGCTCGACACTTTCTTTGACATTTTCACAAACATGTGGTGTGCATATGTGCTCAATAACCAATTATAACAAGTCATGCAATGGTCATGAATATGATACTACAAGGGTTCATAAGATGTAGCATTTTCACAAACATGTAGTATGCATATGTGCTCAATAACCAAACATAACAAACCATACAATGATCATGAATATGAAACTACAAGGGTTCAAAGAATGAGAGAGAATTTAAACAACATTCCATTAACATTTAAAGCTTTTGAGATGAGAAAACACCATTTACCTAGGGTTTGGAGAGGAAATCCACCATAGAACTCACCTTGAGGTTGTTTAGCTAGCCATGAATGATAACAAATGCACAATGAAGAACAATAAATGTCAAACTATTGATTGAAGATGGGAAAACAAAGTTTAACAAGCTAAAAACTAAATTACATTACATAAACTTGAAGGAAAACTAATCTACTCCTAAAACTAAAAGAGAAAACTAAGCTAACCTCAGAAACTAACTAAGAACAAGGTAAGAGACCCCCAAACCAGCTGCAAAATGTGCCTTTATACCCCCTCTAGGGTTACAATCAAATGAGGGTGAAAGACCAAGGTGCCCTAGCTTAAAAACACAAATTACAAACCAAACTGTTGCAAAATCGAGCTCTAGGACCGGTCCAACTTATGCCAGGACCGGTCCTGGCACTCCCTGACCTTCAAAAATGCAAGATTTCAAGCCCAGGACCGGTCCCAAATAGCCAGGACCGGTCCTCCCTTTACCAGATAGCCTAAAAATATGCTCCAACTTCAAATGCTTATAACTTTCTCATTCGGAGTCGGATTTGGACGTTCTTTATATGCACGTGAAGCTTGGGAAGTCTTCTTTCCAACCATGGTGGTCTCACTTTCAAATTCAATTTGGGGAGAAACAGTTTTTCCAAAATGTCCAGATTGGTCGCTTTTTGGTACTTCATTTGTCCATATCTCCCAAACCACTTGGCATTTAGCTTTGAAATTTGATATGTGGCATCTAAACACACTTAAAAGTATATTCTATAAGTTCCATGATCTTTGAAGACTTCCAAGGCTTGACTCAAAGCTCTCACTTTGCATGCAAAAGGCATCCATTTTAGCGCATTCAACTTACAAGGCACAAAAACAAGGCAAAACATAAAAAACATCTATTTATAAATATAAATGGCTCAAGTATGCACAAAATGATAGGAATAAGGCAATAAAAATATGCAATTATATGATGCAATCAATTCCTTTGACTTAAACTCCATAAGAATATTCTTAAGATCTTGTTCAGTGGACATGTTCTCTAATATGCACCCACAGATTAACTATAGTGTCACTACACAGATAGGAAAGACTACCTATCCTCCCATTGGAGCTAGTTTAAATATGTGCTACTCTTAATGGTTTATAAACGTCCACTTTAATAAACCTATGAGTAAGAACTTCTTTAGAATAAATGTGCATAAGAAATAGAAGTCTCCCTATCTCAACAACTTGAGATACATATTTCTCTTATCATTTTTTCATGAACCTTATCATATATATTAAATATACAAGACAAGTTATACCTTCTAATTAATATAATATGAAATTGATATTCTCTTTAGGATTGGTTTTAGGGCATATCTCCAACAAACATGACGCCATATAGCACAATTTTTAAATCGTGATTTCTTTTATTGCAAAGTGTACAGTTTTACGAAAAAAAAAATCATGAATCCAACATGCTAATAACAATTCTCAACTTGTGATAAATAAAGTGAGATAGTCTTTTAAATTTACATGATTTCTTGTAAGACTATTTTTTTATGAAAACCTTGCCTGTCTCTTAAAAATTATAAATCTAACACACTAATAACATTTCTCAACATGAGATATTTCAATTTAAAATGTTGGAACTTATGCACAAAAATTACCTCTATAATATATCATAGATAGATATTACTTTAAATAATGTACTATTGTAAAAAGTGAAGAATGGCAGGGTTGAGGCATAGAGTAGGCCACTCTCTTTAAGACGGTTCGCGCTACTATAGATATATTTGATGCAGTAGTTCACTAGCACGCCGCCTCCATGATACAACAGTCCAGCCACTCACTATTAATTTCTCAAAGTCTGCACTATTGTGAGAAGTTTGAAGCTCCACACAACACCTTACTTTGCCCAATAAACTCATAAAAAATAAACTCAAGAATAAGAAAAAAAAAAAACTTGTAATAGAAGACAAGAGAGAAAGAGATGATGAGTATATGAGTGTGTAGATAGCTTAGAATGATCATCAATTTATAGATGTAGCTACTTGTAACTCATGATATGGAATTAAAATTCTATCATTATACAAATGAAGGTGTTCACCACCAAAACATAACAAGCCAATAGAAAAGAGGCATGTAGACAATTAAATGATGAGTTTAAGTGACTAAAAGGATTACTAATCAATAAAGGACACATGTCCAAATCAGTTTTGAAGAAAGAAATCTAGAAAAACCAAAATTTCCTCACTTTTTCTCCAAATAACCGGCAATAACTGCTATGGCGGTTATTTTTTGAATATTTAAACATGTTTTGGTAGCTTTTATAAGAGAATGCATAATTTTTTGTTCAAAGTCAATTAAAAATCAGTTTGCAATAGTTCTCCAAGTTGGAAAATGGTTTTTTACAGTCAAGTGGAAGATCCAGATTGGGTTAAAGACGGACAGTTAGAAGCTTCAAACCAATCATTTTGTAGTAAAACTGCTTTACAGCAATACACAGGGACTCCAAACATTATGCAGGAGCACTTAACACTTGTCAACATCTCATTTGACACGAGTTGAAGGCAGTTACTTCTTAAGTCTATAAATAAAGAAAGAATTCTTCATGAAAAGGGTTCTACAACCACACAACTCAACATTGACATTTATCTTATCATGTATCTCTTAACCTAGGACTCCTCTTCTCATCCCATATTCCTTAGGATCGCTCTCCTTTCTTTTCATCTAAAACTCTCTCTCTATCTTTCTTTCTATTCCTTTCTTCTGAGATCTCTCTCCCTCTCATTCTGTCTATCATTTTCACTCTAATTCTTTATAATAGAATCTTGTCTTATTGTTGTACCAGTTATGGAGGTAATAATTGTAGACACCCCATTTTTGACTTATAGCCTTTAAGTCATTAATTCATGCCCCATTGGTGGAGAAGGACCAATCATTTCTGCAGGATTAGACCTCAAAACCCTAATTTCCTAAAATGTCATTTTTTTTCCTTAAGTAGATAGAAACTAATATTTCATGTAGGTATTCTCGTTGGAATCAAGTGATTCCTTTTGCATTTAGTTTTTAGAGATTCTAGGAATGTCCATATCAAATTTCATGTCATTCAGACCGAAGCTCGATAGGTAACGAGAACTTTTGCGACTTAAAGGGTAAAATTGTCATTTTTCTCGTATAATTTCCGTTTGACCTCTGAATTCGTCCGATTTGTTTCATTGGATTTGTATGGATTTTTAGAGTCTAGTTAGAGGATTGATTCAAGCATTGGCATGGTTTGAGAGTGATTTGGTTCATAATAGTCCATAAGGGGTTATTTTTACTATCTTTAGGGTTTTGACTTAAGATGACCAGGACTTGTCATTTTCCGAAATAAATAGTTTTCATAAATTTAAATTTTTTCCAAAACATGTTTCAAAGAAGTGGAAATTATTTTGCGATCAATCGGTTAGTCAATTTCAAAACCTTAATTTGAGCATAAATGGCTCCTAACTACTAAACCGGTTTGGTTAACCTAACCCTTTGACTTTGGTCAATGATTTTTGAACCAAAACCCTTCTAGGAACATAAAGGATTAGGTCCTGAATATTTTGGCTTTTGAATCATCGAATTTGAACATAAAATGGGGAAGATACATAAAATAATAATAATAAATAAATAAAAACAAGTTGAAAAGTCCCAAAATACCTCGAATTTCTGAAAAATTGGGTTTTTTTTTTTGCATTACTCTCTATTGGCCATCCAAGCCCTAGACAATCACTTATCATTTTTCCCATATTTTACACAAATTTGAGTTTGAGATGTTTTAGTGTCTTTTATTTGATTTCTTTTACATTTTTTGACCTAATCTGATTACAATAACCCTTGGGAGACTCAATATGAGCCATAGGATCATTAGGATTGAATTTAATCTTGACCGTCCATGCTCGAGCCAAAAATCTATAAATAGGAGCCTTAGCTTAGGGTTTAGTACATTGAATTTGCTGGAGAACTCTTGGAGGCTTACTTGAGGAGGCTAATAGGAAAACTACAGTAGCTAAAAGGTAAGTACTTCTCTCATTTTCTCTTCCTTTTTAATTATTCAATAGTATAGAAGCATGCTAAGTTTTTTATTTGATGTATTATAGTTTATAGTCTTAGTTCTTCTTCTCCTTCATTTCTTTCTTCTAGGGTTTTGTTAACAATTGCATGAATGGATGTTAGAATTAGCAATACATGTTAGGATTAATGTGCATGATAGGGTTTGTATGGTAGTATGCACATTAGAGTTTGCATGTTAGTTTGCATATTAGGGTTTGCATGCATGCATTGTTATTTTATGCATGATAGCTATTATTTCATGTTGGTAAGCATGTGAGTGCATGTTAGAAAGCTTGATAGGATTTACTAGTTTTGTATGATTAGGGTTTTGATATATGTTTATGTTTACAATGATAAAGTTAGCATGAGATAATTGAATTGTTTGGTTGATATACAATTGTGGACGAAGGAGCTTTGCATTAGGTAAGATTCTTCACTTTGTGTTTACTTTCATATGCACTTGTTTGTTTGATACAAAAGTGTGGACGAGGGAGCACTGCATGAGGTGAGTTCTTTCACTTGTGTTTATTCATTACCGCATGTTTGCTTTATTTTTCTAAATGTATGCATATTGATAAGCATGTTAATTAGTTTACATAGTAGCTTAGTTTTGAGACCCTTAAGGTTATTTTTTGTATGTTTTCCTTACATAGTTTGCATATTAACATGTAGGATTGTGGTAGTTAGTATTTTTTACGATTTTTAGAAAATTTAGAATATTTAAATCATATTCTGTCCATAATATAAATGGCTTAAAAACATGGTTTAAATCCACTTTTAGGTTATTTTAACATATAAATTGCACCCTAAGTCCCTTAGAAATCATTAGGGTAGAATTTGTTTATTTTTTGCATGCATTTGCATATTTAATTTTCATGTTTTCATATATTTTAATTGTTGTCCAGAATTGCATATTAACTTAGGAATATGCTTAGGTTCACATTTAACCCTAGTTTAGGTGGAATTAGCCTCTAGATACTAGTATGATTAAGTGTAGTTTAGAAACCCTAGGTTAGGAGAGGTTTCTCACCTCCATAGAACTTATTTTATTGTAGGAATTACAATCATGTCAATTCCTTTAGCTTAATTAGAATTCTAGTCTTGAGAGAGTTCTTTTTCAAATAAAATTGTTTTCAAATAAAATTCTGTTTTTAAGTATTTTTGTCCAAATAAATTTTGTTTTTATCAAAATTAAACTCTTTGAAAAAGAGTTATTTTCAAAATCAAATTGAATTCCTTGGAAGAGTTATTTTTAAAATAAAATAATTTTTGGATAAGATCCTATTTTAAAAATTGTTTTCAAAACAAATTAAGTCTCTCTATAAGAGAGTCTTAAATGAGTTTAGATTGTCGAAAGACAAGTTTTTAGATATGGTTCTGCATGAATGTAGTTCCCCACAATAGGATGAGTCATATGTTAGTTCTAACTACGTGGACTTTGAAGCTTTCTTGGAAACTAGTAAGATACGTAGACGCTAATAGAGTTCAAGTTCGCCCTAGGATACTAAGTATCTTAGGTTTTTAAGATTTTGTTTGATTTTCATTTTTTATGTGTTATAGTTAGTACGTAATAGTTATGTGCATAAGATATTAAATAGCCCAAGTAAATTAGGAGACCTTTAATTAGGTGAAGTAGGTGCCTACAAGATGTTTCTTGGAACCTTCCCACGTCATAACTCAGTCTCAAATCCATCTCTAGTCATTGATCATGCTTTTCCAAAAATATGGGGTTGTTTTGTTTTAAATAAAATAAAACATTTTTTTTATGGTTTCCTTATTTTTTAAAAATAAGGTGGGGACTCCTTTTCTTTTCAAAAACCCAATCCCACTAATGTGGATACATCGAATTCCCGATGGTTCACAATAATACAACTCTATGGTATTTTTGAATCATTTTAATTATTTGTTTTTCTTGTTACATTTCAATTTGTTAGTTATATTGCCTTGTATTGTATAATTAAAGTCCTTTTTATTGAGGCAAAGTTGAACCATTACAATTGCCTGATACATATTTGGTTCGTTTCTCTTCGAACCAATTTCAAACCTTGATAAGGTGCAAGGTCAACCTTACTGGCACGCCCACACTAAATTCACACGTGTGAACTGCCACTTTGAAGATTTCCAGTGCGAACAGAAGATTATGTAGGTTACTCAAAATTAAATAGAAATAATAAATATTTGTCCATCAAATTGTAACTCATCCTATTTCAATATATTTTTTTATTAAAATATTCAACAATCCCCCACTTATTTTAATAAAACAACTTTTAACAACTTTGGGCAAAGTTGGAACAACATGCATAATGAAGGTAGCACTGCCTTGAAACCTTCACTTAGTATTTCAATAAATCTAGTATTAGAATCAAAGTGGACTAAGTCTTGAAACTAAGACTGCTTGAGGATACTAAAATTACGTCATACACATATCATTTAAGATGTCCAAGATGTCCTTATCCAAGCTTCAAAAGCCAGCACATTATGGCCATATGCTTTATCTCGATTTTCATAAACGCTCTAGAGAATTAGCTCAATTCTCATCATAGGAAGCGGTTTCCCTTCCACACTTATATAGGTGAGTCTATTAAGGATGCACCCGTAACTCTAACATCTCACCCATAAGTGCTATAGAATTCATTAAAAGATTTAAAATAATCTCAATCTCTAAATCGTTATAGGATGACATACACTACAATATAAGGATAGACAATTAGTCTTTTAAGATTTTTGTTATGAATGTCTATTTAAACCACTCTACGATTCATTTTTCCCTGAACCTAGTTCTTTATTCCGAATGTCCATTCAAACCATTCTATGATTCGTTTTTCCTTGAACCTAGTTCTTGGGATCTCCAGTCTCTAGGTAGGGTATCCTCATAGGTGATTTAATTTATTTAGGCTTAAGTCTCATCCCCCTCGATGTATTCCAGATCTTATTTTATCACCTTATCTCACATAATACAATCTCACAGTACTGTATTTTAATATTTGAATTAATTATGTACCCTATCAATTTTTGCAGTACTATCATAATATATCAACACATTAATATATCAAAAAATAAATCTCATAATCAATATGCTAGCTTCTTCACTTACTAATCAGTGGTAAATAGAAAATCATCGCTCGAATTAAAATTTCAATCATCATCATGGCCTTGAGTATAGTGGATATCTCATTCACAAATAAATATTTTATTTTATTTTTATATCAAACAATCTCACATCTTATAGAGCATTAATTCACTAATCTTCTTGGATAATTCCAAGGCATCTCTAATCAATTTGCATAATACCAACGCATCACACCATCACAACATTTTGGATAGTACCAAGGCAACACATGATAATTTGGAATTTTTTAACCATACATTACTAGCTATTCCAATATGCTAGAAAAATTCAATTATATGTAATGCCAATGAATTTAACAATGTATAAGCAAATTTTTTAACAAAATCATATAGATAAGATATGTTAGCAATATTTGATTAAATATAAAAATATTCCAAAAGATAAACAATGACTGCCAGGCTCACCTCAATTGCTCCATAATTGAGTCAAAATAATGGTTGTATCACATAATAAATGGTCTCACAATTTAAAATAATATTAGATTTTATGTAATCCCCACTATTAACAAAATTTTCACTATTTAATTATCAATTACATTGAATTACAACCGATCTTCAATAAAAAAAAATTAATACTCACGGCTATAAAAGTTAATTATAAAAAATTACAGAATTTGATGACATCCATGTAACTCCTTCTATCATTCATTCACATCAAATTTATACAATTACTCTAAATTTATGTGGGAAATAAAATTTTCAAAAATTAACACAACCCCCACATTAAATCAAATATCATTATTTAGTTATAAAAAGTTAACTAAAATAATGGATTATGATTATGATTATTATTATTATTATTATTATTATTATTTTGAATATAATAAGAGAACCAAGC
>JAESVK010081367.1:0-10915 GCA_017140935.1 Hamamelis virginiana | reverse complement strand
CACATTTTAGATGTCACCCAAGGGTGTACATAAATTCTCATGCACCCTTCTTAATTGATGACCACATGGCACATTTCATTGCCCAATGGCAAAATGCCAAGTGTGCAATAAATAAAATAAAATAATAATAATTAAGAAAATTTACTATTGAAAATTTACCATTAGAAAATTTACTATTCAAAATTTTGGGGTCTCACAACAGCTGCAAAGTGTGTAGAGCAAAGAGCTGACATGAATTGGCTGACAATATGAACAACATAGGTAATATCTTAGCGAGTGATTGTGAGATAGATGAGACTGCCAACCAGTTGACGATAGAGTGTGGCATAATTCAATAAAGCATCATCAAGAGGAGTAAGTCGGACATTGGTCTCAAGAAGAGTAGAGTCAATCGTAACATCTGTGAGTCCAACACGAGTGAGAAGATCTAAAACATACTTGGCTTGTGATAGATAGTAGCCATGGGAGTTAGAGGATATCTCAAGACCGAGAAAATAACTGAGAGAACCAAAATCTATCATTTCGAAATGTTGATTAAGAAATGATTTGAGTGCAGAAATGCCACTAAGATCATTGCCAATAATAATCATGTCATCAACATAGAGTAGAAAAAGAGTAGTGCCTATGGCTATCTTGCGAATGAGAATAGCAGAATCATACAAATAAGAGATAAAGCCAAAATCCTCAATAATAGAACTAAACTTGGCAAACGACGAAGTCTACAGACCTTATTTTGAGGATGATCATATCCAGGTGAAGGCTACATGTAAACTTCTTCAGAAAGATCACCATTGAGAAATGTATTTTTGACATCCATCTAGTATAGTTTCCATTTTTGAGCAGTAGCAATAGCAAGTAAACTGCGGACTGAAGTAATGCGAGCAACGGGGGCAAAAGTCTCTTCATAATCAATGCCATGTTCCTTAGTAAATCCCTTCGCCACCAGACGAGCTTTGTAATGCTCGATTGAACCATTAAAACGGTTCTTGATTTTGTAAACCCAATTACAACCCACAACTAATTTTCCAAGTGGAAGGTCAACCAAATCCCAAGTATGAGTGGTATAAAAAGCCTGTATTTCTTCAGCCATTGCTTGTTGCCACAAAAGATTAGAAAGAGCCTCATGATAGGTCTACGGTTCATGATGAGAGAGGATAGTGGAAAAACAATGAAAATCACGAAGAATGATATATGGTTCCCTTTCCCGAGTAGACTGACGAAGGGTTGGATCAGTGACAATATCAGAAGTAGAAGCATGATCAATGGTGGAGTCTGATACAGGAGCAGGATTAGGAGCAGGATCAGATGAAGGAACATCATTAGTGGTGGACAATGGTACTGTGGCGGGATCCGCAGACAAAACAGGCAACTCGGGAGAAGCCGTAGAAAGTTCAAAACCTGCATCAACATCCTCAGGAAATAATGGAATTGAGGAATTAGTAAATAAAGATAGTGTGTGAGGAACGGGTAAGTGAAATTTGGAGAGTGATGAAAACATTTTGTGCTCCTAGAAGACAACATGACGAGAGACACAGAGACGTTTGGAGATGGGATCCCAACACTTATAACCTTTATATTCTGTACCATATCCCAATAAGCAATAGAGACGAGCGCAAGGTTCCAACTTAGTACGCTCATGAGATTGTAGGAGAACAGAACAAGCACACCCAAAAACTCTGAGATGATGATAAGAAGGAGGATGGTCATATAGGCGCTCATAAGGAGAAATATTACTAATAACAGAAGAAGGGACATGATTAACTGTATACGCATGTAGACATCCATTTTTGACCATGAGTATGGTCATGAATGGTTGCCTGTGATTAGAGGTGAAATAAGGTGTCAAAACCCTAAGTTCCCAGTTTTACCCTTGTGGGTAATTAGATAGAGGTCATTATCACATGTAGTTTTTTAGGTCAGATTGAGTCGGTTCTTTTTGCATTAGGTTTTTAGAGAGTCTAGGAACATCCCTGCAAAATTTCATGGCATTCTGAGCCAGACTTGATAGAAAATAAGGCATTTTGTGACTGAAGGGCAGTACTGTCCTTTGAATCACAAAAGCCCTGTGGAGCTTTTGCATAGATATTTAAAGCCCTTTGAATCAAAAAATTCCATCTTGTCTCGAACGGTCTCGAGGCTTTGGCATAGATATTTAAAGTGTGTTTGGTAGCTAAGTTGATTAGTGGCAAGGTCTGTGGAGCTTTCTGGCTCATAATTGGCTCTTAAAGCTCAAAAGGCCCTTTTAAGCCCAGATTAAGGTTTCGACCGGAAGCGACTAGGATTCGATATTTTTATCAAACCAAAGCATTCAAAGGCTTCAAAACACTTTCCTAAAACATTTTTAAACTTGTTTCAAGAAGAAGAAATGATTTCGAAAGCAATCGGTTAGCAAATTTCAAAACCCTAATTTGGGCCCGACAGGCCCTAAACAGCTAATCAGTCTACTTTTCCCTAAAAATTTGATCTTGGTCAATGCATTTTCACTTCAAACACTTCTTAAAACATGGAGAATCGAATCACGATCGTTTCGGCGCTTAAATCGTCAAATTTGGACTTAAAACGGGCCCGAAAAGCCGAAAAAAGCAGAAACCGGGTCAAAACGGGCTGAGACAGGCCCACATAGGGCAAAAATGGCATGGGGGATGGATGACCGTTCACCAAGGGATGGCCAATTGTCCCAAGGTGGATGGTCGTCGATTCTTTCAGCCAATAATTGCTAATTTTCAGTATTTTTTCCTGCCAGGACTTTCCCAAGCCTTGCTATGTGTCTAGTTCGGCCATGGAGACTTTGGGATGAGTTTAAACACCTTGGAAGACTGGTATAGAGCCCTTGGATCACTCCTAAGAGATTTAAACTCCGCCATTGATCAAACTCAGGCCTCCCTATAAATAGAGGGCTCTGAAATCAATTTTAACACACAGAATAAGCTTTAGAGAGCTAGCTTGGAGAGTAGAGGCTTGAGCAATTGCACAAGCTTCCCCCATAGCACTCTAGCTTAAGTTTTAAAGTCCTTGAGGTCCTTGGAGTCCTTGAAGCTTGAGGAGAAGGCTTGGAGCTTGAGGAGAAGGCTTGGAGCAAGAGGCAAAGAAAGAGGTTAGTAAGTTATGTAGTTTTCTTGCATTCTTTTTCTTTTTCTTCTTCTTATTCTTCTTCTTTGATCATGCTAGGTTAGGTTTTTATTTCCTTAGTATGCATAGGATTTAGTTCATTGTTAGTATAGGATTTAGTTCATTGTTAGTATGCATAATAGGATTTAATTCATTATTTCTCTAGCAAGCATAATAGGATTTAGTTTATTTCTTTAATATGCACAATAAGATCTAGTTTGTTTCTTTAGTATGCATGATAGGATTTAATTTATATGATTAGAATATAATAGGATTTAGTTTACTAATATGCATGATAGAGGTTAGTTTTATAATCTTCTTTTTATATGAATGCATGATAGAAGTTTGACTCTTTTTTCCATGTTAGGGAATGCATGTTATTTATACCTTTATTCTTAATTATTGATGCTTGGGATGATATACAAATTGTGTTCGAGGGAGCATGCAAAGGTAAGACTCTACCCTTGTGTTTATTTCTGAATAAAGTGTTGTTTTTAAGCATATTGTATGGGATAAATTAGCACATCATACTAGTTTGCATATTAGGTTATTTACACCTTTTTTATTCTTTTATTTTATGGGTTTTAAACTCACTTTTTGATTACTTTCAAATCTGTCCATGGGTTTAAAGTGACCTTAAAGTGGATCAAAACTCACTTTTTTAGGCCTAAACTAACTTAGAAACATGCCTAGGTTCCCATAGTCAACTTAGATTGCATTTAGGTCATTTTCATGCATTATTTACCTACTTGATTGCATTTTTTTTTATCTATTTTCCAAAACTTTCCAGCATGCATAAATATTAGTATAATAGGTTTAGACTAACCTAGGATTAGTTAGAAATCCTAGGATTAGGGGGGTCACTTAACCTCACTTAGGACTCTTCTTTGTTGTAAGAATTACAATAAGAATAGAGTTCTATTTTACCTAGGAATCTACTTCGAGAACAATTCTAAAAAGTGATTTTGAAAGAATTCAAAATGGAATGAAATTTCATCTCTCATAACAAGTGTTTTGATCAAACTCAAACTCTCAAAGCTAGAGTCCAAGATAAGTTAGAATCTCTACAATTATGTGGTTTATTACAATAGGAGAGTCCTAGGGTAATCGAACTACGCGGACTTTGATCCTTATCAAGAAATTGGTAAGGTACGTAGGCAGTCAATAGGGTGCAAGTCCAATCTTAGGTTGACTCGAGTCTCCTAAGATCCTTAGGATTGTGTATACTTTTGTATTATCTATTATTATTATTATACATTATTATTCATATTTTGTGGTTGATTAGATAAATAGCATTATTGTGATAAGATTTTGATAAAGCCCAAACTTAATTGGAAGACCTTTAATTAGGGCGAGGTGGGTGCCTACAAGGAGTTCTTGGAACCTTCCCACTTCGCAACCTAGCCCCCGAATCCTACTTTGATTCAAAGACCATGCTTTTCCAAAATATGGGGTCAATGTTTTATTGAAAATAAAACTCTTTTTGTGGTTTCTTTGTTCCCTAAAAATAAGGTGGCGACTCCCATTTTTTTACAAACTCTTATCCTTTTTCAAAAACCCAATTTTGAGTGGATAATAGAAAATGATAAATGTGGATAATAGAGAAGGATAAATCGAGACGGATAAACATCCTCCATAATCCACTCAGAAACCCTCAAAGTGAACGAGAGGCCTCCCGATCAGGTTGGCTAGTTCACAACGCAGTAGTGAGAGTAGCTTCCCCCCCAGAAATTCTCAGGACAAGAGGAAGAAATGAGAGGTGCTCGAACAATATCCAAAAGATGTTGATGTTTACGTTCAACATGCCCATTTTGTTGAGAGGTTCCAGGGCAAGAGTGATGATGAATAGTACCATTAGTGCGAAAGAAATTGAGAAAATATGAGTCTCGATACTCCATGGCATTATCTGCACGAAAGACTTTGATAGGACGAGAAAATTGAGTTTTGACCATTTGTGCAAAATCATAATAAATCTATTTAAGTTCAGAGCGATTATACTTGAGATATATCCAAGTGTAACGAGAATAATCATCGATAAAGTTCACAAAATATTTTGATCCCTCCATGATCGGAACAGGAGAAGAACCCCAAATATCAGAGTGAACTAAATCAAAAGGTGCAGAAGAAATAGAAGCACTATGAGGAAATGGTAAAGTGGGTTGTTTTGCAAGTTGACAAGATAAACATTTTAGATGGTCATTACTAACAGAACCCAAAGAGCCAATAGAAATTAAAGACCGTAAAATACCAACTGATATATGCCCAAGACGAGAGTGCCATATGTGGAGTGAGGAAGTGAAAAGAGCTGGAACAACAGTTTGATGAGTGGATAGAGATGGAGAAGAGGTGTGAAGACTCATGAGCTCAAACAGGCGACACACTTTACGACCAGTCCCAAGGGCCTGTCTGGTCAGAGGATCCTGCATAATACAACCAGAATGAGAGAAAATAACAGTAAGACCCATGTCACAAAGTTGACTTACAGAAATAAGATTGAGAGTGAGTTTGCGTATGAGATATGTATCGGAAAGAGATATATGTGAGTAAGAAACTTGTCACGTATGGCTTACTTGCATGTGGGAACCATCGGCAGTATGAATGACTGGAATATAAGAAGTAGAATATTTTGTAAAGAAAATAGTAGGATTAGAGGTCATATGATTGTTACATGCAGAATCAAAGAACCAAGAAGAGTTACCTGGTGTAGTAGCAGAGAGAGCAAGTGAGAAACAAGTACCTGAATATGAGACAACCTTTTTGAGAAAAGATCCAAGATCAGCAATAGTAATAGGTGGATGAGGATCTCGAACAAATAAATTCTCCATCGCAGAGGCAGTAGAAGAATAAGAGGCATGTACTGGATACCTAGAGGTGGCCATGATGCTTAAAACTTTACTATAGAGACAGAAGCTTGAAAAACGGAGCCCAAAAATGGAATCAAAAGGCCGAAAACTGTAGGGAGTATTATTCTAAAAAATGGTTGATTCGACCCTAAAAGCAATTGAACTGGATGAAAAGTGCAGTGTAAAAGCAAAATCTCATAAAATGGAGCCCAAAAATGGATTCGAGATGTCGAAATTATTGGGAAAAAGGTCTGTTGGGCTGACACGTGGCAGGAGGGGGTTGCTGACATGGACAAAGGTGATGACGTGGCAGCTAACGTGGCAGGTGATAGGGCTGGGGCGGGTGACGTGGTGGGTGATGGTGTAGTATGGGTTGATGTGGGCAGTATGGGCTGATGTGGCAGATTAGTGCTTACGTGGCTAGGGCTGACGTCAGCAACACAGTTATAATGGCCGGCGTGTGAGGGCGCGTGGATTGAAGGGAGGTGTGTCAGATCTACGCGCAGAACTTTGGGCTGCGAGTGAGAGCACGTGCGACGATGTTTGGGGCTGATTGTTCTGGGGTTTTGAAGATCGAAAAAAACGGAGCTTTTAGAGTAATTGGTTAACGGTTTTGGGTTACCAGAGGGTCGGGTTTTGAGGTTGGACACTAAGGTGTGACAGATTTTGATGCCAAATCAAATGTCAGATGGTGGTTGATGGCGGTGTACGGCGGGTGGTAGTGGTGGATAGTGGCGGTGGGCTGTGGTTGCTAGTAACCTAGCTCTGATACCATGTTGAGAGATAAAAGAGAGGAAAATAAAATATTTATTAAGTATATTGAATCTGTACAATGAATCAAGCCTTATATAGGCATGTATGTAGAAAGTCAACTATATATATATATATATTAACACTCGGATTGCTTAGGATGCTTTTAAAGTCATTTTGCTTTAAATATTGCTTACATCACTTGACAAACATATTAGTAACCAAGGTGAATGTTTGTTATCATCAAACTTGATCAATAAAGTCATGAGGGTAGCCATAAGGCTAACACTTCTGAAAAAATCTTACAATTTGAACACATGGAGACTCAAACCATATATGAGTCTCCATGAAAAAAAATAAAAACATAATACCACTGTTTTAATTACATTTTTTTATATAATTTTTATCACATAATTTATTTAATAATTTCGAATATGTACACTCCTAAGTTATGCAAACTATATATAAAATAATATATAAAATTTATTAAATTGTTCAGCCAATCGAATAAAAAAAAATACAATTGATTATTACATAGTACAATGCTTGCCTTCTGAAGCTTATGAAGGAGCTCTCCTGAATGATAAACGTGGCAATTTCCTTACACAACGCGTGAATAATATTACATGCTACTCGAGTGTTATTTTTTTCACTCCAAATACATCCAAACAACATTCTTCTTCTTTCCCTTCCACCATCTCCTTTGTAATGTTACCATAACCGACACCGCTTGAGTAAAACATTCCAATTCATTAATTCGTCTCTTTCTAATCTTTTTTTTTTTTTCCTTTTTGGGTTTACAATTAAAGTCCTTCCCATCTCTCGTCTCTCTCCCCACTGTCGTCTGTTTATATTTTTTTCCCTTTTTTGGATACGTATATTCTATTTAATATTTGGAAAATCTCAGGAAAATAAGAAAATGAAAGTTTGGGTATATGGTGGTTTTGCAAGTGGATTATGGAGATGGAGTTAGATGTGAAGGTGATACGCAATTAGTCTTGAGTTGGTGGTGTTGTTATAGGTGCTAATGGTGGTGGAGTTGTAGGTAACTTAAAGTGAATGCCAACGACATCTTGTTGGAAATCAACAAAAACTTGCCGGAAATGAGGGATAACTAAGAACAATTGAATTGGCTAAAAAGTGCAGTGTAGAAGCAGAATCTAATAAAACGGAGCTTAAAAAAGGATTCAGGAAGTCGAAATTAGTAGGGAAGGGGTCTGTTGGGTTGACACATGGTAGGAGAGGGTGCTGACATGGACGTGGCAGCTGACAGGGCTGGGGCGGGTGACGGGGTTGTATGGGCTGATGTGGCAGACTAGGGCTTACGTGGCTAGGGCTTACGTCAACAACACAATTATAATGGTCGGCGCGTGAGGGCACATGGATCAAAGGGAGGCGCGTCGGATCTAGGGGCAGAACTTTGGGCGGCGAGTGATGGCGTGTGCGGCGGTGTTTGGTGCAGATTTTTGCGAGGTTTTGAAGATCGGAAAAAAATGGAGTTTTTAGAATTGTTGGTTGACGGTTTTGGGTTACCAGAGGGTCGAGTTTTTAGGTTGGACAGTAAGGTTTGATGGATTTTGATGCCGAATCGAATGTCTAACGGTGGTAGACGGCGGTGTACGGCGGGTGGCAGCGGTGGACAATGGCGGTAGATTGTGGTTGCTAGTAGCCTAGCTCTGATACCATGTTGAGAGATAAAAGAGGGGAAAATAAAATGTTTATTAAGGTTATTGAATTTTTACAATGAATTAAGCCTTATATAGGCATGTATGTAGAAAGTCAACTATACAGTATATATATAAGGAAAAGCCAACTATAATATACATGAACACTTGGATTGCTTAGGATGATTTTAAAGTCATTTTGCTTTAAATATTGCTTTAATCACTTGACAAACATATTAGTAACCAAAGTGAATTTTTGTTATCATCAAACTTGATCAATGAAGTCATGAGGGTAGTCATAAGGCTAACACTTCTGAAAAAATCTTACAATTTGCACACATGGAGACTCAAACCATATATGTTTCTCCATGAAAAAAATAAAAACATAATACCACTGTTTTAATCATATTTTTTTTATAATTTTTATCACATAATTTATTTAATAATTTCGAATATGTACACTCTTAAGTTATGCAAACTATATCTAAAATAATATATATAAAAAATTAAAATACAAATGATTATTACATAGTACCATGCTTGCCTTTTGAAGCCTGTGAAGGAGCTCTCATGAATGATAAATGCGACAATTTCCTTACACGACGCGTGAATAATAGCACATGCTTCTCACGTGTTATTTTTATCACTCCTAATACATGCAACAACATTCTTCTTCTTTCCCTTCCACCATCTCCTTTGTAATGTTACCATAACCGACACTGCTTGAGTAAAGCATTCCAATTCATCAATTCGCCTCTCTCTCATCTTTCTTTTTATTTTTTATTTTATTTTTTCCTTTTTGGGTTTACAATTAAAGTCTTTCCCATTTCTCGTCTCTCTCCCCACTATCGTCTGTTTATATTTTTACCCTTTTTGGATACATATATTCTGTTTATTATCTGGGAAATCTCAGGAAAATAAGAGAATGAAAGTTTGCGTATATGGTGGTTTTGCAAGTGGATTATGGAGATGGAGTTAGAGGTGAAGGTGATAAGCAATTGGTCTTGAGTTGGTGGTGTTGTAATAGGTGTTAATGGTGGTGGAGTTGTAGGTAACCTATAGTGAATGCCAATGAAAACTTGTTGGAAATCGACAAAAACTCGCCGGAAATGAGGGAAAACTAAGGAGGTAGATGGGTTTGATTTTGGGTTGGTTTGTGGATTTTTTTGGGTTTGATTTTGGGATTCAGAGAGATAAATCACAGGCAAAGAGGGCCTTGTTTGGGGGAAGAGTAGAGAAGAAAGAAGTGATGCATTAGTGTTTGGATGCAGTTGCCATGGAACACGACGTGTAAAAAAGTAGCACATACATGTCGCACAAGGAGATTGCCACATCATCATCTAGAAGGGTCGGGCTCCTCCAAAAGCTTCAGGAGGCAAGTATTTTCCTATTTCATATATTGGTTGATTAAATTGTATCTTTTTTTTTCTTATAACTTTCAAACAAACAAAATAAAAATATCAAAATTTTAAAATTAAACCGATCACTTATAGTAAATTTTCCATAGAAAATAGGAGTAAAGTAGTATAATTTATCTCCATTTAATTTAAATATTTTTTTATTCATTTAAGATTTATAAATTTAATAATTACTGCTTTACTTGTGATTTTTTCTACTGCTTTACTCATGATTTTGTATGGACATTTTTTTTTTCATAAAATGTATCAAATTATATATCTGAGATGCTATTATATGGTGCACCTTATGCAAAGTTGCATAAGGTGACTTATTTAGAGCCAAATGTAAAATAGTATTTGAAAAACCAACAGTTGGATTAGATACCTTTCTTATGCTTATCATGCATACCAAAAATAACAGTGATCAAACAGTCATTTTCTAAAAAATGACATCATGAAAAACATGGCTTTTTTTGTTCATCATCACATCACAATTTTACACCATCGGTATTTTTAGAAATCGACAGTTGGATCACTTTGATTTTTGGTATGCACGACACACATAAAAAGAGAATTTAATATTCTTACGGTCGGTTTTTTTAAACTTATCTTGCATTGGTCCTTATCAAGTCACCTTATACAACTTTGAGTAAGGTGTACGTATCTCATAATAGAACCCCTGATTATCTATATAATAAATTGTTTTTAATTTTTATTCAATCTGCCGGATTAATAAATTTTTTATATACTTTGCATTAATAATAGCATTTGAAGTATATATTCATTTGATATATATATATATATATAGAGAGAGAGAGAGAGAGAGAGAGAAATAAATTAATAAAAACATTTAATTGGATTAATGGCATTATGTTATTATCTCCTTATGGAAATTCATGTTTCTTTAAAGATTACAATTCATATTTTCCTAACAACAATTGCTTTTAGAATTTTAGGTGAGTTGGTTAATACCTAATCTAAAGGTATATTTTGGTCTTTGTAAAATATTTAAAAATGAGATAGAGACAAAGTTGGTATTTCATATAATATAGATATTTACGAAGATACTAATATAAGGTGCACTTGATGCAAAGTTGTGTCATGTAATCTTTGTTGGGTAAGTTGCAAAATATATTTTGAAAAATTGATCGTC
>JAESVK010081364.1:0-11412 GCA_017140935.1 Hamamelis virginiana | reverse complement strand
ACGCCATGTGCCCAGATTTTATTGGGCAGTTATTTTAATAGTAAACATACCCCCCGCATCAAGAGAAATCCTCTGTTTTTTAAAGAGTTTCGAATTGATGTGATAACCCCACGTCTTTTCAACTCTGCTGCGTAATTATCGTTTTACCTTCAAAGGACTGTGAACTGAGTTCTTCAATTTTTACTGTTTCCATTTCGTCAACCTTGCATCCAACCTTCAATGGCAGCTTCTTCTTCAACACCCGCGACTGTAGAATCATCTTCTTCCCTTGTATTGTCACAACTCTTTAACGAAACCCTAAAATATCGGTCCGAAGATGTTTATCCTCACATCTTAAACCCTCACTCGTCCAATGCCAACTATACCGTTTTAGGGCCATCCTTCAAAAAGGAGATTCATAAAGATTTTACCCCTCATTTTCCATTCCCCGAAGGACAACAAACTTTGCTTCAGCAAAGTAAAAAGCTTGAATGGGATGGAAGACCCATCAGACACTGGCCCAAAATAGAAACTGGTTGGAATGCTTGGGTGGAACGAGCCAAGAGCTTTAAAGAACAAGAGTGGCATGAAATAGGGATCCATGATGCCATCACTTTATCTACGAGAGGCTTTCAGTGCAATGGTAAGCTTCTCGCAGCTGCTTTATGTTTTTGGTCTCCCACCTTTAATTGTTTTCACTTTCCATGTGGTCCCATGTCTCCAACAGTCATGGATATTTGTGAAATTACAAGTGTATTTCCTTTTGGTTCTGAAATTACAACCTTTTTAGCTGAAGGTCAAACTTCAACCTACAATTTTCCTCAAAGCAAAGACCTTAGCTACTCTGCCTTTATCAAGGCTGAAATGAAAAATGATTCGAAGAAATTTTCAAAACAAGAATATATTTCTTTTCTTCTTTTTTGGATCAACAGATTCTTGATTTGTTCTTCTTCTCAAAGAATTACTTTGGAATTTCTTTATTTGGCCAAGGCTCTATCTTCGAAGCATACCCTTGCTTTAGCCCCTTTTCTTTTGGCCAATCTTTACAAAAGATGCCAAGAAATGCATTCTAAGAAGTTGTCTTATCAGATGGGGGGTCCCTTTTGGATTTTGCAATTTTGGTTATATGCATATTTCCCTGAAATTCGGCCCAACTTGATTGATTTGAAAGAACAAACTTTTGTTAACTTTGGTGAGAGAATGGTAATGACTGAAAGTGTTCCTTCTTTTTCTTTTGAGCAATATTTAAATTTTTTTTCTTAATTTGGATCTTCGAAGGAATGCTTCTTTCTTTCAACCATTCTTCAATCCAAAAGTTGGGCCTCAATGGATAAAAAAGATTAAAAATATTCAACACCAAGAGACTTACCCCTCATATGTGACAAATTCTTGGGCCAGCTTTCTAATCAGTAGAGACCTTGTTGTTTCTTCTTTTGCTACAAGGGGTAGAGCACAATTTTTTGAATCTCAAATTGAACCATACTTACCTAATCTTTTTGCAAGGCAATTTGGTCTTCTTCAAACCATTCCCCTTCCATATGTCAGTTCATTCAACCCAGTTGCTTCTCAGAGAATAACCTTTAAATCTACTGACCAAATTCAAAGCATTCAAACTTTTTACCTCAAGTCAAAAAAATAGTTTTCATTTCTTCCAATTTGGGAAATCAAATATCACTGAGGACTGTTTTGAGACTTGGTGGGAGACTAACTGGCAGCAAGCATATGGTGGCTTTGATATCCCTAAACTGGTCCAAGCTTTGTTCCCATTCGAGCTTCGTTCAACTACTTCAGTTGATGTGGGAACTTCTGATAAGACAGCTTCCTTGATTGCAACTCATGTTCGAGTAAAGACAGTGAAGAAAGAGAAGAAAATAAAAGATACTGAGCAAGTTTCTCCAAGCAAGAGAAAGAGTAAGTATCTATTGATGCATACATTTTATTCAAACTAAAAAAGTTTATTAATAATAATATTGTGAATGCAGGTCAGAGACTTCTAAGTCAATCCAGACAAAAAACTATCATCAGTGATTCAACTGAGATAGTAATCAGTGATGAAGAGAGTGAGAAAGAAACAGAAGAAGAGGCTCCACAGTTGATTCAGAGAAGAAAAACTTCGATCCAAGATCTTCCAGCTGTGTCTGCATCTCAAGCTTCTTCTGTTGCCATAGTGGAGAAAGGAAAAAAGAAGTTATATCCTGACCTCTTTCCAGAGCAAAGGACTAAAGCTCTTCACAGTCCTTCTCCACTTTTGGAGCACACTGTTGTTTCTCAAGAAGTTCCAAACCCTGCTATTGATTCTGAAGAGGATTTAACCCGACAAGAGAGAAAAAGAAAAAGAAAAGAAGAGAAGAAAAAAGAAAAAGAAATAAGGAAAGAAAAAGAGAGAATGGCAGAGTTAGAGGCTAAAGTAGCCTTCTATGAAGCTAGAGCAGAGAAGAAAAAGGAAAAGAGACAGAAAAGACAAAAAAGGGTTGAAGAAGAGAAAGATCATGAAATTCTGACTCCAACTCCTTTGGCAATGATGGATACTTCTGGCTATATTGCCAATTTTCAAGTAAATTCTCATATTTACTTTAAAATTTTGCCAACATTTGTCTAAGACATTTCATTCTAATTGTCTTTTTTTTCTTTTAGATTCCTGCATCTTCAAAGATTCCTTCTTCAACTCATGCTACTCCCTCGGTATCCCCAGAGGTAAGAAATACAAGTCTTATTGAACAATAATTTGATTGTATTTGTTTTATTCAATTTACTAACATTTTCTTATTTCAGATACACGAGCTGCTTCAGAAAATGGCCTTACATTTCGAGGCACTGCCTCCAGAATATTATGAAGCTCTTCAAGCTACTGCTATTTTCGTGAGTTTACATTCTTCATGTATATTTGATTACCAATAACATAAAAAATCAAATATTTACCTCTAATTTATTGATGCAGTCATCAACACCTATTAAATTCAGAGGTTTGGAAAAAATCCCCTCTTCTTCAACTTCTCAAGATACTCAAATGAGTCCTCCCATCAAGTTATTAACTTATGAAGCTTCAACTGAGGTAAATATAAATATATTTTTTATATATCAACTTTTGGTAAATTCCTTAAATAAACTTCAATTTCTTTGCTACAGACAAAAAGTCAAGAAGAAAAAGTACCTGCATCTGTTCCTAGCAGTGAAGTGGATATACCTTCTTCTGATCCATATTTTTCTGATACTGATGATACATTAGAATTGGTCAAATTAGCTGCTTCTGCTGTTCAAACCCCTGAGGATGAACCAGTAGAAATTCTAACTACTCATTCCTATTCAGCTAAAACCAAATCCCTGTTTCAAAAATGTGCTGCTATTTCTCTAAATGATCTGAATCAGACTGAGCTTCGAGATGAAGTGTTAGCACAGTGCAATGATCTTCTTCAAGATTTACAGAATGCATCTCCAGGGTCTCCCACTAATCTGAAATATCTGATCACTCATATGATTACCCTTATAAAGAATCATGAAGAGATAAGGAATGACCTGGCTCAATGCAATGTGACTCTTGAAGAAATGCACCTTTTCTCTAATACCTTGAAGGCCAATCTGGATTCTCAGAAAGAAATAGATCAGACTATTCATCAGATTGATTCGAAGATTGAAGCTCTTCAAAAGGAACTGCAGGACCTTCAGACTGAGAGGACTTCAAACCAAGAGAAACTTCTGGCTTTAAAGACTGAAGCTCTTCCAACGAAAGAAAAATTGAAGTTTCATCTTGACAACAATCCACAAATTGCCAGAAAGAAGAAAGGACTCATGCAATATCTGGATAGCAATAGTGCTGATTGGGAGAGTTTCAAGAAATCTTTGCAATTTTTCTAGAAAAAAGGATGTATTTGAAACAATTTTACAATTACTCTTATGTAAACATTTGCTTCGATCCTTTATGAATATATTTTCTTTTGTGTATATCACATGTTTCTATTCTCCCATATTGTTGGAAAGTATTCCTTTAAGAATCTTCCATTAATTTTCTTATTGTGTACATACCCATTCATTCCTCTCAAATGGTATGCACCTCCTTTTAAAACTCGATGAATTTGAAATGGTCCTTCCCAATTTGGTGACCATTTCCCAAATTTTTGATCTTTCAAACCAATTGGTAAAATAGTTCTCCATACCAAATCACCTTCTGCAAAGGTTTTGATTTTAACCCTTTTGTTATAAGCCCTTGTAGCCTTTTTCTTTTGAATTTGAATCTGATTAAGTGCATCTACTCTTTCTTCATCAATGTTCTCAAGTTCCATATACATGGATTGATGATAATCTTCAAAAGAGATTTGATGCTGTTTGGCTACTCTTAATGAATTCACATTTATTTCCATTGGGAGTACTGCATCATGTCCATATGTCAATGCATATGGAGTTGTTCCAGTACTAGAACGTTTCGAAGTTCTATAAGCCCATAAAACTTCTATCAACAATTCATGCCACTCTCTTGGGTTATCTTCAATCATCTTTTGCATAGTTTGTTTGATAGTTTTATTCGAAGATTCAGCTTGACCATTAGCCTGGGCATAATAAGGAGTTGAATGAATCAGGGTAATTCCATATTGATCAACAAAATTTTTGACTTCACTTCCCACAAATACACTGCCTTGATCTGCTGTTATGGTTTGAGGAATTCCAAACCTACTCATTATTTCTTTTATAAAATTTATAATATCACACTGATTTATTGAAACCATAGGTTTTGCTTCAACCCATTTCGTAAAATAATCAGTTGCAACAATAATAAAAGAATGTTGTTTGGATGAAGGAGGAAATATTTTTCCTATCAAATCCATTGCCCAACCTCTAAATGGCCATGGTTTGATAATGGAATTTAATTCAATTGCTGGCCTATGATGTAAATTTCCATGTTTTTGGCAAGCTTGACAACCTTTAGCATATTCAATGCAATCTTTGAGAATTGTAGGCCAATAAAACCCATGTCTTCGAATCAACCATCTCATTTTAATACCAGGTTGGTGTGCACCACAAGTTCCTTCATGGACTTCACCCATTATTTTCATGGATTCTTTTAAACTTGGGCATCTAAGTAACAAACCATCAGCTCCTTTTTTATATAATATATCATCATATAAAATGTACTTAATGGCTTTAAGCCTTATTGCCCTTGTTGATTCAGCATTTGGGTTAGAAAGAAAATTTATTATTGGAGTTCTCCAATCTTTCTTAATAATTTGAACTTCATTTACCTCTAGAGGTAAACCTCTATCCAATAAAGAAGGTAATATTTTCTTTTTATTTTCGAAACAAATTTCTTCTTCCCAAGGATTTTCTTTAAAACCCGAAGCAATTTGGGCTAAACTGTTAGCTTCTTCATTCATAAACCTTGGTATGTAATCAATGACTGCATCATCAAAGTTACATAACAAATGTACAGCACTCAAGTAATAAGGAATTAAAATGGGGCTTAAGCATTTATATTCTCCTTTCACTTGGTTTACAATTAATTGAGAATCTCCCATAACTTCAATCATTTCAGCTTTCCATTCTTTTAGTATTTCTAAACCAAACACTAAAGCTTCATATTCAGCTTGATTATTGGTTCCATTGTATTCAAGTCTAAGACTAAACTTAGTCTTGATTCCTTTTGGAGATTCAATGACCACTCCAATTCCAGAATATTGGTTTGTCTTCGAACCATCAAACCACATTCTCCATGGAGCAAAACCAATACTAAAAGAATCAAACTCTTCTTGTTTTATATCAAGGCATGGATGATCAGCCAAAAAGTCTGCTAAGGCTTGACCTTTCACAGCCTTTTGGGGCATATAAACAAAAGTGAATTCTGTTAATGCTAGAATCCATTTTCCGATTCTGTTATTAAGCAAAGGTCTAGATAAAATATATTTTATCAAATTGAACTTTGATAAGACAATTACATTCCTTGGAAGCAAATAATATCTGAGTTTCATTGCAGCAAAATACAATGTAAGGCATAACTTTTCAATTGAAGAATATCTACATTCAATACAATTCAATGCCCTACTCAAGTAATAAATGGCTTGTTCTCTGAATTCATTATTATCTTGAGCCAAAAGACAGCCAATAGATTCTTCGGCTGCTGAAATATATAACTTCAAAGGTTTATCCAACCTTGGTGGCATCAAAATAGGTGGATTAATCAGATAAGTCTTGATTGCTTCGAATGCCTTCTGATGTTCTTCATTCCAGTTGTATTCATCTTCATTTCGCAGCTTCAATAGTGAAGAGAACACTCTGGTTTTTCCTGCAGCATTTGAAATGAACCTTCGAAGGAAATTTAATTGTCCTAAAAACCTTTGCAACTCTTTTTTATTAGAGGGAGGCTTTGCATTAATAATCGCTCTTGCTTTATTTGAGTCTACTTCAATGCCTTTTTTGTGCACTAAATAGCCTAGGAAATTCCCAGCACTAACACCAAAGGCACATTTTTGTGGATTCATCTTCAACTTATAAAGTCTCATTCTTTTAAATACCTTTTCCAAATATTCTAGATGATTTTCTATATTGTTTGATTTAATGGCTATATCATCAATATAGCATTCTAGAAAATCACCTATCATATCATGAAAAATAGCATTCATAGCTCTTTGATAAGTAGCTCCTGCATTCTTCAAACCAAAAGGCATTACGATCCATTCAAAAGTACCAATACTGCCAGGACATCGGAATGCAGTTTTATGGACATCTTCTTCTGCAATATATATTTGATTATATCCTGAATGTCCATCCATAAATGACATTATTTGATGTCCAGCTACTTCATCTATCAACAAATCCACAATAGGCATCGGATATTCATCCTTTGGAGTGGCTAAATTAAGATTTCTAAAATCAATACAAACTCTTAATTTACCATTCTTTTTAATCACAGGAACTATATTAGAAACCCATTCAACATACCTGGCTGTTCGGATAAAACCTGCTTTCAACAATCTTTCAATTTCTTCTTTAATCTTTGGAATGACCTTCGGAGCAAGTCTTCGAGATTCCTGCTTGAATGGTTTGAAGCCTTCTTTTATTGGCAACTTGTGCTCAACCAAAGATCTGTCTAAACCAGGCATTTCATGGTAGTCCCATGCAAAGCAATCTTTGTATTCTCTCAACACAGATATAAGCTTCTCTTTAGCTGAATCATCTAAGAAATTACTAATAAAAACAGTCTTTGAACTAGAAACACTACCTAAGTTAACTTCTACTAAAGTATCAACATTTTGCAACTTTAAATTTAAAGATTGTTCAGAAACTAGAGAAACATCATTATCAAATACAACCTTTGACTGCTCATGTTCATCTTCCAGAATACCTTCATTCCATCCTGCATGAATAAATTCTTCATCCAAAAGCTTCGAATGAATGGCTTGTACAGCCACTTTTTCTAAGGCCGCGTGAACAGCCTCAGTTTCTAATTTCTTAGAGAAATTAGACATTCGATTCATCATTCATATTATCTGGACCACTTGCTGGTCCTACGAATTGACAAAGTGCATCTTCCCAAATTTTGTCTTCGTTAACTGGAGGAATTTTACTTAGATCAACCGGACCAATGGGCTCTTCATAAAGCCTGGCTTCCATTACATTTGAAGCTACATTGAATGGTTTTCGATCAGCTTCCACCATCTCAAATTCTGCATTTTCATTTAAAAGAATCAGTTGCTGATGCATTGAAGATGGAATACATTTATTAGCATGTATCCAATCTCTACCTAATAATGCATTATAATTTGAATTTCCTTCAACAACAAAAAATGCAGTCATTGTAGCCTTCGAACCAACAGTTAATTCAACAGGCAATATCCCCTTTGCTTTCTTTTTACTTCCCGCAAATCCAGAAATTACAACTTCTGTTGGGAGCAACTTATTTTCTTCTAAGTTGAGTTTTTTCAAAGTAGTAATAGGCATTATATTAACGGCTGCTCCATTATCTACTAAAATTCTGTTTAGTGGACAACCATTAATATATGCCTTTACATATAGGGGTTTTAGATGTTTAGTCATCTGAGAAGTTGGTTTTACAAATTTGTAAACTTTACCATTAGCTTGAAGCTCAACTTCAGATTCCACGATCTCAGGACAGAAACCTTGAGTGTCTTCAACATCTCCATCAATACAATTGCTTTGCCCTGGTTTTGCTTCGAAAGATGTTGGTAAAGTAAAGGCCATATTAACATTTGCTTCCTCTATCATCAGATCAAATTCTTGATCTTCAGGAAAATTGACTTCCTTTGAAGCATCTGTTTGAACATTGTTTGGATTTTCTTCATCAATTTCCATTGCTTCTCTGCACTGCTCAATGATCGAGGATAATTTGTTCTCATCGACCAATGTCATATGCTTCTCATTTTCATCTTTCATAGTCTTCCTTTCGAACCTTGGATTAGGCTTTGAAGAATCTACATTTTTCTGAATATTTATATTAATATTCTCTTGCATTTTGGCATACCTTCGTTGCAATCTTCTTTTCTGAGTCTTGGACATAAATGGCTTGTATTCCAACTCCTGATTTTTTGGATGTCTTAGAACATACCAATTGTCGATAGGCACCTTTGGTGGAATAACTAGCTTTGACTTTCCTTGTTGACTCGAAGTTAGCCTTTCTCCTGTAAAAACATCTGCATTCTTTCTATGGTCTAAAGTACATCCTTTAAAATTAGGCTGGTTAGGATTTGGCACTTTTGGTTTATGAAACTGATTATTGTTTTTCGAACCAAAATTTTGTTGATTAAAATTTGGTTTGTTAACATAACCAGGCCTAAAGTACTGAAAATTCTTTTGATAATTCTTAGGTGGATAAAAAGGTCCATAAGAGAATTTATGATGTGGATGATTAACATATGGAGGTTTAGGATAACTTACTTTTCCTTTACCTTTCTCCCATGGCTTCACAAAATGATCTACCTTCCCAGTATATGAATTATCTTTTTCAGCTGCTTTAACGTACTCCTCACCACATTTAGAACATAATTGTTTGAGGATCTCTTGATCTGGCTTCGAAGCAGTTGACCTTAAAGGATCTTCAAACATTGGTAATTCCGTTTCTGTTTCTGCTTTGGATCTGATTATCAAATTCTTAGATTCTGGATTATGAATCATTCTCTTCTTATTCTTCCAAGTAGGAAATTCAGCATTGTGCATCTCAACAAGTAATTCTTTCATTCCAGTCTGTGAATCTTCCAGAGTAAATTCACTTTCATTTTCTTCTGAATGAATAGACTCAATATCTTCTTCAATTCGACTTTCCTGTAACATGAATCGAATAAAAGTAATTTTGTCAATTCCAAACAATAATGTTTTCCAATTATGGACATTTTGATGACTTTTTCCTCTTTGATCTGTATGTCTTTTAATTGGGAAATGAACATCATGGAATTCGACTTCAACTTCTTGAATTGAAGGGAATGGGTTATTATCAATACCCATAGATTCATCACCTTTGTCAGGGAACTTTAAATTCCCTTTTTGAATTTGTTCTTGTATTACATTTCTAAATACAATACAATTACTTGTTGAATGTCTCCAAGAATTATGCCATTTGCAATATTCTTTATTTCCTACCTCTTCAAAACTTGGAATTTTATGTCCTTTGGGCAACTTTATGAATTGACCATTCAACATATGATCAAAAATAGAATCTACTTTTGATATATCAAAAGAATATTGCCTCGAACCTTCATTCGAAGCATTCTTCTTTGCTTGATAACTTGTTTTACTATCTATTTTTATTAATGCATCACAAGTGAATGGTGATTTGCCGATTATTTCAGCGGCATCTACTTCATAATTTGGGTCGTAGTAATAACTCTTAAAAGATGAATTTTGTCTTTGATATTCTTCTTTTAACAAAGTTTCATACCTTGACACTTTGGTGGTTAATTCCATAAGATCCCTGAATTCTATTCCATCGAATTTTTTCCTTAACTCAAACTCTAAACCATTCTGAGCTAACTTCACAAATTCATTTTCAGGCAAACTAATTCTGCATCTATTCTTTGCCTTTTTAAACCTATGAATAAATTGTGAGGCTTTTTCATCAGGTTTTTGTCTAAGTCTGGCTAAATCAGCCATAGAAACTTCAGGATCAGTTCTAAAGAACTGAGTATGAAACATTTCTTCTAATTGTACCCAATTTTGAATAGATCCTGGTGGGAGATTTACATACCAAGTAAATGCATTCCCTGTTAATGAATTTGAAAACAAACGAAGTTTCAAAAAATCATTATTTCCAACTTCACCACATTGCCCAGTGAACCTCCCAATATGCTCTATAGTTGATTGCTCTCCTTCCCCAGAGAATAGAGCTAATTCAGGGATTTTATACCCTCGTGGGAATTCATATGTTCTATCAATCCAATCAGGATATGGCTTTCGATACAATGGGACCTGAATATTTCTATTCAAAGGTCCATATGTTTCTTGAATTAATTCAAGAAGTTGATTTCTAGTTGCCATAATGGGTTGATTTCCAGGTATGTTTGTATCAACATTTTGATTCTGAATCACCCTAAAGTTTTCGTTCTGACTTTGTTTCACTTTGTTTCCTTCATAATCATTAGATCTCTTCCCTATCAACCCCCCGGGTTCAATGGTACTATCATACAAAGGATTTGTAAATTGATTTGAATTTTCATGATGTGAAACATTTTTATGAGCATCATTATAACTAAACTTTATGGGCTGATTAGTAAATTCATCATAATGAAATTTACTATTCATTTTGTTCATTTCAGATGAACTACTACTTGGTTTATTAACATCTACAAACGTAGGAAATATAAACTCATTTTGTTGAGCATTCATCACTGCCTTTGATTTACTTATATCACTAAAACCATTTGTTGGCCTTATATTTTCTTTTTGACCATAATTTGGCCTTATATATTCATTTTGGCCATAAATTGGTCTTGTACCTACCGACCCCCCGGGTTCTAAATTCACTTGAGGGGGAATACCCAACAATGAATTTCCTGGTAGGTTCGAGACAACGGGTTGTTTCTTTTGTGAACCATTATAAATCTCTTCATTTATAGAAGTACATTGTTTATTCATAGTATTTATAATGGTTTGTTGTAATTGTTGAGTAATTTCAGCCACTATTGGCCGAAATATCTCAGAAACTTGTACTGCTAACTGCGACAGAGTTTCTGGATCAGAATTCTGTAGATTAACTCTTTCTACATTGGTTTCAACCCTCGAGTTTTCTTCATTTCGCAATGAACTTTGATCTTCAAGAATGGCTTCAAGGCCATCTTCTGGCCTGGTTTCACCTTGATTTGAAGATTCCGTTTGTTTAGACCTTCTTGTCATCATAGTAAGATGATTAAATATATTTTGCCTTAATGTGTCCCACCGGGCGTGCCAAAAAAGATGTTCGCTTAGGAAATCTCCAAGTGGCAACTGCACACGTATGGTTTG
>JAESVK010081360.1:0-12856 GCA_017140935.1 Hamamelis virginiana | reverse complement strand
ACGCCATGTGCCCAGATTTTATTGGGCAGTTATTTTAATAGTAAACAGATATATAAATAATTGTTTTAGATAAACTCACAACAAAAATTTCATGCACTGCTTGATATTGATTCGTTGCAAACTTGCAATCATTATTTATTGGAAGAAGTAGAACCTTTAGCAGTTCTCGAGTACTCAACTATATTGATAGCTTAGAGATTTTCAATATAGTATTGTTTGGTAAAGTGTGTTTATCCATAGTGAGATTTATTGAAATGATATAATTAACTGTCCGAGACTAAGTAAACTTAGGTTTTGTTAGAGGCACAAGTTGGGGTATTTTTATCTATTCGCTCACTTGTTGCCTATAGGGCTTCCTAAATCATTAAGAAATATGATAGGCTATTTCTTCTTTTGTTCTTTTTCTCTTGCCTTTTTTGAAGCATGTAAGGAGGCTTGCTAAAAATATTACTTTTAATCAATAATAAAATTTAATGCAATCTGTTTGTTAATGTTTATGACCTTCTTTTGCTTGATCAAAAGAATTACGAATTAATGGAGTCTTTTTCTTTTTGGCTGATATGTAATGAGACTTGTTAAAAGTATGGGTTTCCTCTTCCCTTAGAAATGAGTTATTCTGAAAAAAATTGATTTATGGTTTTGTTTGGTTATCTGGACATTTGATACAAACAATTATTAAGCATAACAGGTTCCTGCTTGGCTCAGGAGCACCAGAAGAATGAGTTTGCATGTTCAAGTTCATCTTGCCTACCCTCATGATAAAAAATAGATAATGAATATGCAAAAGAGGGATGGTGTATTGATTTACCATTTATGAGGGAGAGGAACCTTTTGTAGGGTTTGTTATTTATGACAGAGCCTAGGATCTCTCTATTTGTTTTAAGACATGCTTTTCTCTCCTTCTTTGGACAGGTCTTAGAGGACTAGATCTCCAGACGACTTTATTTACCCTAAAACAAATTAAAGCTTCCACTAACAATTTTGATTCTGCAAACAAGATCGGAGAAGGCGGATTCGGACCTGTTTACAAGGTATTCAAGCTAACCTTTTGCTATCATAATTCATCCCTGGTGAAGCTAGATCTTCTCCAAAGGATTTTACCTGAAGCACTTTATTTTTTATTTATTTTTTTAATGATTGAGATGCAGGGTCTATTATCCGATGGTACTGTAATTGCTGTGAAGAAGCTCTCATCCAAATCAAGTCAAGGAAATCGTGAATTTTTGAATGAGATGGGTGTGATTTCTTGTTTACAACACCCAAATCTTGTGAAGATTTATGGCTGTTGTATTGAAGGGGACCAATTGTTGCTAGTATATGAATACCTCGAAAATAATAGCCTTGCTCATGCCTTGTTCGGTAAGTTTAGTTTAATGCCATATGCTTGATTGCAACATATTGGCTAATGAAAATTGAAATTAAAAACCTGGAAATTCCATATGGGTAAATCATGTTGTATTATCCAAAAAATGCTATTCTTGCTGTCTTTGGTGTCACGAGGGTTCCACATGACTGTTGGTTCCATACTTTATTTTTCGGGGTGGTGGTACACAAAAGCAGTAAGAATAGAAAGACTCTTGACTATGTGTAAGCAACATTTCCATGGATGATTATAGGCCGGCCGGAAAATTTTCAACTGAAACTGGACTGGTCAACAAGGCACAAGATCTGTGTTGGGATAGCTAAAGGTTTAGCTTTTCTCCATGAAGAATCGAGGCTTAAGATTGTTCACAGGGACATCAAAGGAACCAATGTACTCCTTGATAGGGACCTAAACCCTAAAATATCTGACTTTGGGTTGGCTAAGCTTCATGAAGAGGACAAATCCCACATCAGCACCAGAATTGCTGGAACTATGTGAGTCAGTGCATCTTTCTTGTAAAACTTACATATTTTTCTATATTCTAACATTGGTTTGATTAAAATCAGTGTCTTCTGAGCTTCGAGGTATAATAAGTCATGATTGTTGATGCGCAGAGGATATATAGCACCAGAATATGCACTCTCGGGTTATCTGACCGATAAAGCAGATGTTTACAGCTTTGGAATTGTGGCTTTGGAAATGGTTAGTGGAAAGCACAATACAAGCTATGGGCCAGAGAATAATTTTGCTTGTCTTCTAGATTGGGTATTTCATTTATTTATATCTTGTGCTTTTATTACATCTATTAGAGAGTTTTTTGCTGTTGCCCCTTAAATTTAGTCCATTTTCATCCATTCTAGTGTTTTTATTTTTTTGACATCCTTTCTGATTCTTCAACTGTGCCTATGTTATAAAGCGATAAATTCTTGTTGCATGATCAAATTTAGAGGTTTTTGCAAGTTTCATATAATAAGAATTTTTCTGTTCATCACAGGCCTGTCATTTGCAGCAAAGTAGAAACCTACTTGAGCTGGTAGATCAGAAGCTGGGATCTGAATTTAACAATGTAGAAGCGGAAAGGATGATTAAAGTATCTCTCTTATGCACTAATGCTTCTCACTCACTCAGGCCAACAATGTCTGAAGTTGTAAACATGCTGGAAGGAACAATCAATATCCCGGATGTGATACCAGAAGCAAGTGATTATGATCAGGATTTGAGGTTTAAAGCCATAAGAGACCATCATAAACAGATAAAAAGTCAGAGTGTGGGAGGAAGTGAGGTGTGAGACCCAAAATTTTCAATAGCAAATTTTTATTTGTTATTATTATTTTTTTATTAATTATTGCACACATGACATCTTGTCATTTGCCACAAAAGTGTGCCATGTGGCCAGACTTGAGGAGGATGCATGAGGGTTGTGTGCACTCTTGGTGCACACAATTTTTGCTCTTGTTTTATATATATATGTATAATGTGTGCGAATGGAATGAATGGTTCAAGACTGTCCCGGTGCTACAATTGGATTGATTCTCTTTCAATCTTATATATATTTTTATGCTTAATAATGTGAAAGTGGAAGCCTCAATAATTGAATAAAACAAATGGGGAAAAAGAAAAAGAAAGGAAGATGGAAAAAAGGGAAATCAGGTGGGGGGCTGTTGCTTGAGGGTGGCTGGGATAGTTGTGATAAATAGAAAGTAAAGAAAGAAAGATAGAAATGGGAGACAAGATTTCAAATAATGGAGAGAAAAAGAAAGAGAGAGAGGGGGAAAGAGGTTCACATAGTTAGCTAACTTTCAAATGTAATAATGCCTCCATCATTAGACTAGACGGCAACCTAGCTATAAGGCTATAAATCTATTATGGATGCATCAATATCTGGCACTCGCCTCCTACACTTCTATGTATTTATGTCCTTTTCCTTTCCAAGAGAGATAGAGAGAGAAGGTTAGATAGAGAGAGAGAGATAAAAATAGAGGATTCAGTCGGAAAGAAGGGGGAGAAGAAAGGGAAGAGAAAACAGAGAGAAGGAGAGAAAGAGAAGAAAATGATAGAAAAAAAAAAGAAAGAAGAAGCGAATTACAGAGACGAAAGAAAAAGAGAAGCTGAGGGGATGATGGAGTTGCACAAACACAAAGTAATTGGTATTTTCATTTCATAAATCAGAGCTTAGTGAGGCGATATAATCTTTCTATTTTGATTATATTTCAATTTTTGGACTGAATATGGTATCATTTAATGATTCAATAATAACTTAAAAATGAATATATAATATATATATTAATAGGGGTTCCTAATCTCGGGTTTTTATTTTATATGAAAATGAAAAACTGAAACTTTGGGACTATTTTTCCCATAAATTAGATCAACTTAGGAGCATGTGTACCAAATTTGGGGATTTTTCGTTGAGTAGATTAATTTCTATGACTTTCTGAAGTTTAGTAATATTAAAACTTTGAAAAATTTGTAGTATATTGTGTACTTGTTCGAAAATTCTGAAATTTGAGTGTGTTGTAAAGCTTGAACTTAGAGATTTTTAGAGACAAGAACCATGAAAAAAGACCCACGGATGAGTAAGATATTGAAGAGATAAGTTTGCCGAAAAATCGGAAAAATTTTATTAACCAGCCACTTTGGCATCATTTTTAGATATGTTCATGTAGGAGGTGTTTACACCACCATATTAGTTTGAAAGCTTGTTTCACATTGATTTTGTAACATCTTAAATCATCCAAATCGGATAAGAAATGAAGGAGATATATGTGTGCGAAGTTGGTTAAAAATATAATGTGCCGTGTACGTGAGTGAGCTATGTATGATTCTATGCTATGAAGGTGCATAGTAGACCATACACCCTCAATTGCAAATTAGTGCTTGTGGCTATCATTTTGATTGAAAATTATTTTTAAAAATCCTATTAAATCAAGTTGATATAAATGGGTGCAAAAGTTGTTATTTGGGATGCAGGAAAGAGCCTAGAAAATTATGGAGCGTAGTGAAGGTGCACCATAAGGCTTATCATGTAACCTCATTGTATTTTGACTATTTTAGTGTGATTTTTCAAACTAATAAAATTTGATAAATTCTACAAAAATCAAACAAGTGTTCTAGAATGGATTACATTATAGAAAAAATTCATGTGGATAGAAAATTAACTATTTTCCAAATTGTGAATCTTTAGAAAATAGTTAAAAATCATAAATAATTGATTTTATAAAAATCATGACGATTAGTGAAAGATTTTGGAAATACAAGTTATGGAAATCGATATCATATTGGCATATATGAACTGTTGATATATGCATATGATATTTATAAAGTTTATAACATGCTGTTATTTTTTATTATGAATAACATGATGTATACTTGGAGCATGTTAATTGTTATGCATAAAATATATGCATGTGATATTTACCATACTCATTGTTCAATAAAATTGGCATATGGCATGTGGTGGTGATATTATGAGAAAGTGATTGGGCTTATAAGTAAATTCCATACATCTCCTAGTAACAATGCGTTTTGAGAAAATAAAACTATGCGCTTGTCATGCGAATATGCGTGTATTGGCGCGCATGTTACGCGTGCAGGTAAAACGGATAATATTGTTACTTATAAAGGTACGGGGCGTTACAGTAGCACAGTTACATGTAGTGGCTCAAGTTGAGTGAGCAGAATGATTCATATGTATATCACTGATATAATTGTTGATATGAGATATATGTTGAGTTGATATGCTATGAAATGTTTGCATGAATTGTCATGTATGAATTGTTGATATGAGATGTATGTCATATGTATTGCATGAAATAATTGCATTTGGCATAAGACACAGTTACATGTGAGATATATTGCATAGAAAATCATATGCATTTGTGATTATTTATGTAACTGTGGAAACAAGGAGTTGAGATACCACCGATGGACAAAATATCCTGGGAAACAGTTAGTGCACCAATATATCATCATTGCTAAAAACAGCAAGTAAATCCTCCTGTCAGTGAGTGACAGTTGCGGTAGGTCCTAAAAAGGCAGGGACCGGGTGGTATACATACTAAAAAGGCAGGGATGTTGTTGTGGTGAGATGGCTTAACATGAGGTAGCTATTTGTTGCGGTGAGATGGTGTATCCTAAAATAAGGTTACCATCGATCAGTGTGAAATTTCTGTTTTGCAAGAAATGTAGAACAGAGGAAAATGACAGGTATGACTTCATGAGCATTGCATCATATATCTGTCATATGCATAAGCATGCATATAGTGTGAAATCATTTATTGTGAAAAAGTGATGGATATATTCTGTAATATATAAATGAATTACATATATGATGACTTTGCAATGTGATGTTTGGCTGATGATAAGAATTGCTAACAGGTATGAGAACGTGGAAGGATATGAACATTTTTTAATGTCTTAGGAAAAGAAGATATTGTATTCTTGTATAATGATTCTCAATAATAAAAATGACTCACCGTGGAGTAGGCAATTTTACCGAACTACGTAAATCCTGGTATTCATTTATTTTTCTGTTGTGTATTTTCTTTAAATTGATAACACATTATCAGCACGAGACTCTATCCAACTCAGTAAACTAAATGGAAGTTTCTGGAATTTGGATATATTACGGGACTGTATTCATGATACAAGCTAGTACTCAGCACTATCTTTAATTTTTGAGATGTTGTAAATTATTTAAAGTCTTCCGCACGCGTGTTTTGAAAAAAAAAAAAAAAAAATTTTTTTAAACTGTGTTAATTTTAAAAAGAAATTACTCAAAAGATAAGCGCTTGGTGTTTTATATTACAGTAACATTTCCGCATAAGGGTTACCCTGTGTGGGGTATTACATGAGGCCCATTTTTCGAGATCAATTCCGCCTTGGATTGGCTCTTTTACATCATCCCGTGAGCTGTATAGTATTAATCTGGATCCCCATTTGATGGAAACCCAAACCTTAGGAGGAAGCCAGGTACCGATTTTAACATCTGTCCATTCATCCATTGGCTCTCCCTCTTCATCTAGCCATAATCTTTGCGAGATCACTTTGGACTCGAAATAATGTAAATGGGGTTTAGAGATTTTTTGGTATCCATTCACCTTTCATGGCACTATATATATACAGTTATACAAACATACATAGATACATACAAATTTTTGGCTTTATCAGCCCTTGCGACTTGGCGGTGTCTTTCCTTTCAAAGAAGGAGGTCTCAGTTTCAAGTCTTCAAACTCTTGGGGTGGGGTTTTTTAAGGGATAAAAAAGGATGACCCCCTTGTTGTATAGTCCAAGTGCTTGTCTGGGCTCTTAGAAGGAATAATTTTATTTTATTTGCTTTTCAGGTTTCTCTTATTTTTGACAACTTGTATGCCAAACAATGTATCTTATATATATATTGACATGCAAGGATGTTTACACTGGGGATTTTAGTTTTATTAATATTATTATTATTATTTTGGTACAAATGGAGTTTTATTTGTTTTCCTAATGTTGTGTGGATGAAGAGGAGCAAATTGTTAAGACTCCCAAATCTAGAAACTCCCTATACAAGTGGAAGGATGGAGGAATAATTACCTATGTCACTAAGTCTTGTGTACAACTCAATAATTAATTGGAAATTCCAATTCCAATTCCATGTTCCATCTTAATTCCAATTCTCCAAATCAACGGTCGTAGGAAAATTCTCATAGATAGACCACATCATTGATTACTTTTCTATGGTGAGATGCATGCATGTCAAATTAATGTGAGAACAAATCATGCACTGTCAAATCATGCATTGACAAGTTTTCACTAGTAACCACTTCATTAAAATCGTTGTATGTCATTTTCTCCATGTCTGAAATAATTTGAAATGAGGGTTTGGTATTAAAGGCTGACAATTCATCTACGAGAATGGTATGGTACAATTATAAAGGCATCTACAGGACGAAATAGATCTTGCATTTATTTATTTATTTTTATTTTTTTGCCAGCGATAATGGCACTCCAATCTTAGCTTCCCACACTCCACATTGTGAGTGCATGAAAATTAACAAATACATGGGAAGAGGAGTGCAAGAAGCTATTGGTGGAGTGCCAATAACAGTACCCTTTATATATATCAGCAAGCTTATTGATAGGGTGTAATTGTATGTTTTTACTGTGAGTTCTTTCTTTAACACATATATTTATTACAATAGATTTGAATATATTTTCAAAATAACTTGTGCAATCATTTCTTTCCAACAAAATTTTAGTTTCAAATTTATACCTTTTGCCGATTAGTAATTGGTGTACTTTATCAGGAAAATGATAATTGAACTTTGTCTTTGTTTAAAGTAAAATTCCCTCACGTATTGGTGGGGAATACGACGAAGAATTCTATTAAGGACATGCGATATGCCCATTAGTACTTCTAAAACCATATTGTGCCCATTATTTGTTAACAGATCAAGTGGTAAAATGATTGTTCAAAGGTGATCATCCTATCCTTTGAATGAAAATTTTGTTAATTTTGTAATAGCAATTTTCCATGTTAATATAATTAACTTTCTTTTTGAATATGTTTTCAAGTACAAATGGACAAATTTACATCTCAAGAGTGGACACATCATTGATTACTTTTCTATGGTTAGATGCATGAATGTCAAATTAATGCGAGAACAAATCATGCATTGACAAATTTTCACTAGTCACTATTTCATTAAAACTGCTTAATGCCATTTTTTTCATGACAATGACAATTTGAAATGAGGGTTTGGTATTAAAGGCTGAGAATTCATCCACGAAAAATGGTACGAAATAGATCTTGCATTTAATTTTATTTTTATATTAAAATATGAGATCGGCAAGCTTATTGATATGGTGTAATTGTATGTTTTTACTATGATAGTTCTTTCTTTAACACGTATATTTATTAAGATAGATTTTAATATATGTTCAAAATAACTTGTGGAATCATTTCTTTCCAACAAAATTTTAGTTTCAAATTTATACCTTTTGCCGGTAAGTTATTGGTGTACTTTATTAGCAGAAGGATAATTGAACTTTGTCTTTGATAAAAGCAAAATCCCCCCATATATTAGTGGGGAAAATGAGGAAGAACTCTATTAAGGACATGCGATATGCAAATTAGTACATCTAAAACCATATTGTGCCCATTACGGAGTATTTGTTAACAGATCAAGTGGTAAAATGATTGTTCAAAGGTGATCCTACCTTTTCTGTTTGAATGGAAATTTTGTTAATTTTGTAATAGCAAATTTCTATGTTAATACAAATAACTTTCTTTTTGAATATACTTTCATACGAATGTACAAATTTACATTTTGAGAGTAATTTCACCATAGCAAATAGCCAGCAAACTTGAAAATTGTAAATAATCAATTGCGTAACAAAATGATATATCAATTCATGAATGATAGTTTAATTTTGTTTATTGAGATGAAGGTATTTGATAGCAATCATAGAATTAATAATAAAGCTGTCATACAAAGCTTTGAAAAAATGAGGCTCCATCGAAGATAATTATTAATGTATTGAATTGAAATATAGTTTATCAAATATCAATACATTAAATTTTTGTAATATTTTCTACCCAGAAACGTACTAACACGATAAAAATTTTTGAGTAAAAATATTTTTAATTTTTTAAATTAGGATAAAGTGAGAAGGATTAATTAAAGTGTGTGACGAAGATGAATTTCTGGTTTTGCACCCGGGACTACGTTAATGAATGGTCCGTGCCTCCTTCTTTTGCCAAAGTTTTATACCATTTGCAAATGATAGGTACGTGGAATGGAAAGCACGCCAATGTGGACGTGATTCCACTCCACTCAAATTCATGTGGACCTGATTCCATTCCACTCCACTCAAATTCATGGCTAAGGAGAGTTTTTCATATTCACAAAAAATCTTAAATATCCAATGGCTAGTTTATGAAAAAATCAATTAAAAAAATAGTGATATTTCAAACAACAAAAAAGTCATAAATTTTCCCAATTTTATTTTTCAAAAACAACCATTTGATTACTGTGATTTTTTGTGAACATAAAATTTATAAGCAATTTATCTAATCGAACAGTCAATTTTTTAAACTATATTATATAATTGATTTTATGTTCTATAATTTATCTAATCTAACGATCAAATTTTTCCAATTGATTTTTTTCTTTTCAAAAACTAACCGTTTGATCACTGTGATTTTTTGTGAATATGAAATTCGTAAACAATTTATCTAATGAGTTCTATCCATTTAATTTAATGCTCTGTTTGTATAAAAAAAATATTACTTCTTTTGATCTTAGACATAATAGATACAATTCTTAGCATTTCTAATCCTGAAAGCTTTGCGGTATAAATTAAGTTCCCTCCTTTATCACAAGATAGGAACATGAGAAGTGTTATAATATAGAGTTATGATATCTAGAGATAGAGAGAATCTTTATTTTAAATAAAAAAACAAAAACAAAAAAAAAAAAAACACAATCTTTACTTTATAGAGACAGAGAGAAGAAAAAGAAGAAAAATAGGACTAAGAAAAAGAAAAACACAATCTTTACTTTTTAATAGATTTTGGAATTTATTAAAAAACACACACACACACAAGAAGGTATGATAAGTAAAAAAAAAAAAAACAAACACAATGTATATGTCATATCAAAAAGAAGAAGAATAATAATAAAAAAGAAGATACTGATAACCGTAAATTGAGATGGAAAAAGAAAGAAGAAGATACTGATACCTGTAAATTGGTCGTGTTACAGTGAAACTGATCCGTAAGAATTTGGTCCATAGAAAGAGAGAGACATGGAGACTGTGGAGAGGAACGTCTGTTGTGGAGAGTGAAAAAAAAACAAAAAAAATTTAACGAAAACATAAACCATAAAGCCCTAATTAATTATTAAAATGGAAAGTAAAAAGTGGGGAATAAAGTAAAATAAATATGCATGAACCCATTAGAAATGAGTAAGAAGAGTTAATTAAGAAGAGAAGAGAATGGGGGGAAGGAAGCGATGTGAGGGTGCCACGTGGGACGAATTGCTCTATATATAATAAGATATAGAGTCTCATTCCTGTGAGGACTTACATATATGAGGACTTGGCCTTTTGGCAAATGTAAAATGAGTATTTTGATAAACTGAATGTTGGATTTAATATTCTTTGTATGTATGACGGGCATGCCAAAAATTATAGTGCGACCACTGGTTTCTTAAAATACAAACTGTGAAAAAGTAAATACCTATATAATGCTTAACACTGATCGAACCACTGGTTATATATATATATATATATATCACAATTAGTTAAAGGCATAATGTTAATTTTAATTAAGGTCAGCATATGTGCACAAGATCGATACTATGGTGGTGTTTGGTGTATCTTTTGAGAGGCTCCAAATGAGCTTCCTAACCTTATAAGTCATTTAGGGGTAGGGGTAGGGGTAGGGGTAGGGGGAGGGGGAGGTGTTCAAAATGGACTTTTATTAAAAGTTAATTACTTGAAAGTCTATTTGGAAGAAATTAAAAAGTTTTCGATCTTTTGAAAACCTACGTTTGTGAGAAGCGTAAGTTCCATAATTTTTAATACAAAAGGACTTTTAAAATATGATCATTCCAAACACTATTTTTTAAATAAATAAAAAGAAAAAAAGAATTTAAAAAAAGTTCATGTTATGAATCACTAGCTTCTTCACAAATATTGATTTTCTATTCTTGGAAGCTAAGCCAAATGTTACTTATACATAGCATTTTCCCTTCATTTGTTATGTATTACATTTTTCATTTTTCATTTTTCATTATTTAGGATACATTTTCCAAAAGTTTTCACACACTTTTTCTTGTCAACTTAAAGAAAAATGGATTCATTCAAATTTGGACCCAAACTTTAATCAAATTTTAAATCTAACAGATTTTGAATCCACTACTAGAGGATCATTTTTGGCATCCAGATGTGAAAAATAAATTTGCATTCTATTAATTAAGAAGGAACCCTTAATTAATAGTATAGCCATTTTCTCATCTAAAATTTGAATGAGCCAACAGTTATACAAATTTAAATAAAATTTGTAAAATATAAATTTGCGTAGGTCAGGGGATACGGACGCGTCAATTAAATTGATGTACAAATAAATCTCGCTGACCCGTGGATTGGGGTTCAAGGACGCGTCAATTTTTTTACTTTTACGCTGCTCTGATCTATACCTGGCCTTTCCCAGCAGCACCACTAGAATGCTATTTAACACCTCAAATGGGTGAATTAAGAGTTACATAATCTGACCAATTTAGATATAATTAGATTGTTGCTTGTTACTTCTCCACTAGTTCCAGTGGTGGGCAACGAGTCTTCAATTTTAGTTATTTTTATATAAAATTAAAATAGAACCTGAATTCAAAAAACGTTTATCATGTTAGACTTAGGAAAATTCTATGCTCTCACCTACATCACAAAAAGTCTTCAATGGGTCTGCTCTGTAAGAAGGTGAGAAGCTTCCCACCCTCACCTTCTTGGACTATTTAATCAGTACGTGCAAATTGATACTTCATCCTCTTCAACCTCTAGCTAAAAGCTTATGAAAATGTCTTCCTCAACCTTGTTTTTCTTCCTCTGTGCCGCTATCATGCACCTTTCTCTCACCACCACCGCCGCCCAACCAATATACGTAGACCATGACTGTACATATTATAATAGTGGCAACTACAGTGCGAATAGTGGCTTCGCAGTAAACCTGAACCACACCCTCTCTTATCTAATCGCTAACGCTACTACCTCTAGTAATGGATTTTACAACTTAAGCATGGGACAGAGTCCTGCAGATAGAGTTTACGGTCTGTTCCAATGTAGAGGGGACATCTCTCCTGGGTTATGTCACACTTGCATCCAGGCCAGCAGCGAAAATATTTCAAGTCTTTGTCCATACAGTAAAGAAGCAATTATATGGTATGATATGTGCATGTTACGGTACGCAAACTGGTCAATATTTGGCATTATGGATCCGCATGACAGTTTTTTCGGTCAATTGTCATCTGGGAAGAATATAATGGTTGACGGAGATGAGTTTAATGCAACTCTTTCTAGTTTGATGGAGAATCTCATAACAAAGGCTGTGTCTGGCAGCAGCAAGATGTTTGCAACTGGAGATAAAGCCCTTAGCATCGGTCCTATCTTATATGGGCTTGTGCAGTGCACCTCAGACTTATCACAACCTCATTGCAAAGAATGCTTATCAAACGCCCTTGCGAATATTATGAACTATATAGATATGACTAATGACACCCAAATAGGAAGAAATGTTTTTGGGATAAGTTGCAATGCTAAGTATGAATGGTATCATTTCTACAAGGACCCCGTGGCTGCTGCTGCGACAAATTCCTCACCCTCGCTACCATCCTCACCAACCTCAACAAATTCTCCTGGTAAGCCCCCCAGATTTGTAAATTCTCCAGCCTATTTATATTAGCTTTTTCTGAAGGGTGCGGTTATTCCAACCCCAATATTCAATTTCCATGCTTT
>JAESVK010081358.1:0-13242 GCA_017140935.1 Hamamelis virginiana | reverse complement strand
ATATATATATATATATATATATATATATATATATATATATATATATAGATGGATTGAGTGTGTCTTGAGAAATTTCTGTTTCGATGTGTTGATTTGGGGCTTTTATTTGTTTTTCGTTATAATTTAAGAATTGGCTTTAGTTGATACCGAATTAGTCCTTTATTTGATAGAAATGTTGGAATATCGTGTTACAAATATTTTATTACGGTTTTAGGGTTTTTGAAAGAAATATTTTGAGTCTTTGAATTAGATGTTTTCTTCTTTTTCTTTCTTTTTGTCTCCTTTTTCTTTTATGGAACCAAATGGAGCCTTAGTTTGTTTGTAATTTTTTCAAATTGAAGGACACATACCAATCAACAGAAGTAAATTAAGAATGAATGAAATTCGTATCGTTGTTAATCAAAAAAATGATACTGTTCAATTGTAGGTCCAAAATATTTACCTGTTAATGAATTTTGATTTAGTTTTAAGGAAGGCGATACTTAATCTACACGACGTTGGCTTTTATCATGAGTGATGAAATCTAAAATGAGCTTCTGTAGAAAAAGAATATTGAGTGTATCAAGTGTTTCGGGATCCCAATGGTTCTCTTACTGTTGTAGTGAAGCATATGTGTTTGTGATGTAATTGGCAAACATTTAATCTGGGTTTCATGTGTTAGTTTTGAAATATAAGCAGCCTATGCTGGATTTGTGGTCGACTCTATTATTGATATAAAAACAATAAAAACAAATGGAGGAAGTACATTAGAGACTACTATTAATCTTAGTTGTTTATTCAGGTGTTTTTTTAATGTATGTCGGAGAATGATCAAGGTTAAACCAAGCTGTCTGCAGTCTTCTATAATCTATTATTGAAAGAAAATGAGCAGGTAAAAGAAATAAGTTTAGACTCCTAGGGTTTGAAAATTTTACATGTTCAAATTTTGTTTAGAAGCTTATAAAAGGGACTACAAGACAATCCATAGTCTTCCTCACAATGTGAGTGCGGAGAGAAACTCATTACTTCTATGTTCTAATCTGAAACTTTTTAATGTAACCTTTGATGGTATGCTGTTGAAAGCAATTAATTAATTTTATATCTTCATTTACTTTTATCACTTCCAGGAGGTTGTTTGCTTTTATTTTTCTTTTTCCTTTGATTATGCTTGAGATGATATCTATATCTTTGGGTGGAGGTTCTCAATTAATGCACTTGGTATGGATTACAGGTTTGCAAACATGCATTTTCCTTCTCTCCTGTTTATGCGGAGAATGCTCCAGCAAGGCTTCCGTTTCAGGAATTTGTAGTTGGGATGACATTGAAAGCATATCATGTTTTGCAATTCTTTTTGCGCCTTAGTTTTGTACTTTCAGTTTGGCTTCTCATCATACCCTTCATTACATTTTGGATATGGCAATTGGCTTTTGTGAGGAGTTTTCGTGAAGCCCAGAGATTATTCCTGAATCATGTATCTACTACTGTTATTTTGACTGATTGTCTGCATGGGTTCCTACTCTCTGCTAGCATTGTGTTTATATTTCTTGGGGCCACTTCTTTGAGGGATTACTTTAGACATCTACGAGAGCTTGGAGGACAGGATGCTGAGAGAGAAGATGAGGGTGATAGAAATGGTGCTCGTGCTGCACGAAGACTTCCTGTGCAGGCTTATAGGAATTTTGCAGGTGATGTACCCTTTGATGAGCTTGTTGGCATGAAGGGCCCTGTTCTTCATTTGGTTGAAAATGCATTTACGGTGAGTTTTTCATATCACTTCTCTTCTTCTTCTTTTTCTCAGTTATCCTCCTCCTCCTCCTCCTCTTCTTATCACTATTGGCATCATCATTGTCATTTAATTTTAATCATAAACTTGTGTTATTAGGTTTTCCAATTGATTATGCCTTGTCCCCCCAACCCCACCCCCACAACCCCTATTTTCTTCCTTAGTTTTATTTAGCACCTTCATTGATTATACTGTGAAGAATATGTACAAATCCTCTGCTTTTCTTTGGGTTAAAACGAGTTACATCAATTTAAGTTTGTGCTAAATATGTTTGAATTAGAAGCCGACATGAACTAACTTTATGAATCATGATTTACTAGCTGTACTTCCATTCTATTCATAGAATTCACATTGAACTTTGAGTTTTGAGCTTCATTGGGTACTCAAACCTGGCTTGCATTTGAGCCCATAGATTAATGGATGGTAGTTATATGGGTTTAGCGTGAGCTATGCCAATGAAAACTTATTTTATCACCAACCTGCCCCTTGATGGATATGAAGTTCCCAATATCGTCACTCTTTCCTATATGGAACCTATTTTGCTGCACTTCAGCGCAACCTGCCCTGTTTAACAGTAGCATGGGCAGCAGGGCATAATATGCATGACTTCTGTATTATTTGTAATGCATTGTTATTACTATGGGGGTGAGCATATCTCTTAGTATACAAATTTGTGGTAAAAAAAAAGACCTAGAATTCTTATTAAAAGCAACAAACGAGGAAATAGTAGCAAGAGAAGAAAGTATGCTTTAGTGGAGAATCCCTTGATGATATATTCCATACCTAATCATATCCATTGCAATACATGCTTGCCAGTTTTAATCTGTGCGGGGTGGATTACTACTTTCGAACCAGTTATTAATTGAGCCAATGATAGATTTTTACTCTAAAATTGATCCCTAATCGGTGTAAGATTGGGTTGTGTTTGTACCAGAAGAGGTGAGATAGGTAGAATAGCCTGTTTAGCTGCCTTTGTAATCCCTAGGGACCAAATTGTCACGGATGGGTTCTAGAAGGGGTGAATGGTTAGAATTATGGAGGTTTTATCTTGGAAGGATCTAGAACTCTCCGGAATTCTCTACACGGTTCTACACTACTCTAGGCTAGGGAACTATAGATAAGCCTAGAAGGTCCTAGAATTCTCTTGTATTCTCTTGTACATTCTTGTATCTAGAATGTTCCACTTAAGGAGGTGGAATAGGAACCTAGAACCTTCCATTTGAGGAGGTGGAGTTAGTGTCTAGAACATTCATTGTAGCCTATAAATAAGGAGAGGCCCCATTTGGCCAAACCAACCAAGAAAGTCACTTGTAATCACTCTTGTGTAATACAAAGCTCTTTTCATTCACTCAAACTCTCTTGTGCTCTCCTGTTTACTTGTGTGCTTGCACACTTGGGTGGGTTTAAGGCTTACTTAAGGGTTCACAAAGGTGGTGTGAAGCTTAAGTGCCGCACGGTTGGCTTAGTAAAAGACTAAAGCCATGACAGTTGGTATCAGAGCCTTGGTTACTTGGGTGGTGTAACCTCGGACACGTGGTTGGGCAATATAGCAAAGAGAGGATGGCAGAATCTAACATCACTCTCGATGTTGGAAGGGAGGAAACTCGCGCATCACGCAAGGCTGGTAGGGACAAGTCGAAGGATACATCATCATCACTAGAGGCACGGCTGGAATGTATGGAAAGGGCCGTGGCTGACATTGCAGGTCGACTCGAGGAGGAGGTCCCTAGTAATGAGGCCCTTGAAGCTGGACTGGGCGAGCTTAGGGGTGAAATGCAGGGCACCATGAACTCAATGATGGATGAATTTCGACAGGAGGTCCAAGGCCAACTTGACAAGATGCTTGCTGAAATGGCCTCATTCCGTGAGGAGATGAAGGAAATGAAGGGTGACTGGGCTTTATGCAAGAGTGCTGTGGTGAGTAGGGCTCATAATGCTCGTGAGACACCTAGAGTGGATGCTCCTAAGCCAAAGGCGTTTAATGGCAAAAGGGATGCAAAGGAGCTAGACACTTTCCTATGGAATGTAGAGCGCTACCTTCAATACTTGAAGATTGAGGACAATGCTTCCAAGATATCAACGGCTTCTACGTTCCTCACCGACAATGCTCTTTTGTGGTGGAGTAACCGCAGCGGCGAAATCGAAAAAGGTACGTTCACCCTTGAGACTTGGGAAGATTTTAAGAAAGATCTTAAGTTGCACTTCTACCTTGAAAATGCCTTATTTGATGCTATGGAAAGATTGAAGTGGCTAAAACAAAATCCGGGAGTATGTCACTAAATATACTAACTTGCTATTTGAAATCCCGGATATATTCGAGAGAGATAAACTCTTTTACTTTATGAGTGGCCTAAAAAACTGGGCAAGGCAAGAATTGCAACGTCGTGGGGATGTGACAGTGGGTGGTAAGACATCTCGAGCGTTGGTTGATACAGGCGCTACCCACAACTTCATTGCTAGTGAGGAAGCTAAGAGACTTGGCCTCAAGATCTCTAAAGAGGGTGGATGGCTTAAGGCAGTGAACTCTACTGCTAAACCTATTGATGGTGTAGCACATGGGGTACGTCTTAGCATTGGCGAATGGAGCGGAACGGTGGACTTCTCAATCATTCCTATGGATGACTACCCTATGGTGCTAGGCATGGACTTCATGGATAAGATGAAGGCCTTCCCATTGCCTTCATCCAATGTTATGTGCATTACGGAGGCGGATACACCTTGCGTGGTGTCAGTATCTAGGCAAGTCGAGATTGAATCAAAAGCCTTGTCAGCTATGCAATTCTCTAAGGGCTTGAAGAAAGGGGTGACTACTTACTTGGCGGCTTTGAAGGAGGACGGACCAACTCTTACCCCTGCAGTGGATATGCTCAAGGAGATCGAAGCAGTGTTGGTTGAGTACAAGGATGTAATGCCTAAGGAGTTGCCTAAGAGATTACCACCAAGGAGGGAAGTGGATCATCAAATAGAGTTGGAACTGGGTGCAAAACCCCCTGCCAAAGCGCCCTATCGTATGGCACCACCAGAGTTAGAGGAGTTGAAGAAGCAATTGAAGGATTTACTTGATGCAGGCTTCATTCAACCATCAAAGGCGCCATATGGAGCACTAGTGTTGTTTCAAAAGAAACATGATGGGTCACTACGATTGTGCATAGATTATCGAGCTCTAAATAAGGTAACAATGAAGAACAAGTATCCCATTCCACTTATTGCTGATTTGTTTGTTCAACTTGGAGGAGCAAGGTACTTCACCAAGCTCGACCTTAGATCGGGGTACTATCAAGTGCGCATTGCAAAAGGAGATGAGCCCAAGACGACGTGTGTGACAAGGTATGGATCCTACGAGTTCTTAGTAATGCCCTTTGGTCTTACTAATGCCCCTGCTACATTTTGCACTTTGATGAACAAAATATTCCATCCATACTTAGACAAATTTGTAGTAGTCTACTTGGATGGTATTGTGATATATAGCCAAACTATAGAGGAACATGTGCAACATCTAAGGGAGGTCTTCCAAGTTCTACGAGAGAATGAATTATATGTGAAGAAGGAGAAATGTTTCTTTGCCCAAGAGGAAGTTAGCTTCTTGGGGCATAGGATTAAGGGTGGAAAGCTTATGATGGACGGGGGCTAAAGTGAAGGCGATACAAGAGTGGGATCCACCTACTAAGGTCTCGGAGTTGAGATCATTTTTGGGGCTTGTTAATTACTATCGGCGCTTCATACAGGGTTACTCAGCTAAAGCCGTGCCATTGACAGATTTACTAAAGAAGGGCAAACCATGGGAGTGGAGTGCCAAATGCCAAGATGCGTTTAAAAAGCTCAAGAAGGCAATCATGGAGGAACCTGTGCTAAGTTTGCCGGATGTGGGCAAACCATTTGAGTTACACATTGACCCATCAGACTTTTCCATTGGTAGAGTTCTCATGCAAAATGGGCACCCTGTAGCTTACGAGAGTCGAAAGCTCAATGACACGGGGCGACGCTATACGGTGCAAGAAAAGGAGATGACGGCTATTATTCATTGCCTACGAGTGTGGAGACACTACTTACTTGGGGGAAAGTTCGTGGCAAAGACCGACAACGTCGCCACTAGCTACTTCCAATCTCAAAAGAAGTTAAGTCCCAAGCAAGCAAGGTGGCAAGACTTCCTAGCTGAGTTTGACTGTGTGTTGGAGTACAAACCTGGGAAGGCAAATTTGGTGGCCGGCGCACTAAGTAGAAAAGCGGAGCTGGCAGCCATAACTCGACCTCAAAGTTCTCTAACAGATCGAGTAAAGGAGGGGCTACAGCATGACCCGCTAGCCAAGAGCATCATGGGGCTTGTCAAAGAAGGAAAGACACGGCGGTTCTGGCTAGAGGGAGACTTAATCTACACCGTAGGAAACAGGATCTATGTGCCAAAGTGGGGAAACTTGAGGAAGGAGATTATGAAGGAGTGTCACGACTCAAGATGGGCTGGACATCCGGGGACTCACAGGACATTGGCCTTGGTAAACGACACTTATTATTGGCCACAACTTCGAGATGATGTCGAGATGTATGTGAGGACTTGTCTTGTTTGCCAACAAGATAAGGTGGAACAAAGGCAGCCTGGAGGATTGCTGGAGCCATTGCCTATACCGGAGAGACCATGGGAAAGCATCTCCATGGACTTCATTGTGGCTTTACCTAAGTCGAAGGGGTGTGGTTCAATCAGAGTGGTAGTGGATAGATTCACCAAGTATACCTTCATTCCCGCACCGAAGGATTGCACAGCGAAAGAAGCGGCACGCCTACTCTTTAAACATGTTGTAAAGTATTGGGGGGTTCCACTCTCGATAGTGAGTGATAAAGATCCACGATTCACAAGGATGTTTTGGATGGAGCTCTTCAAGTTATTGCGATCGGATCTAAAGTTCTCTACAAGCTTTCGCCCGCAGACGGATGGGCAAACAGAAAGAGTGAATGCCTTGTTGCAGACATACTTGAGACACTATGTGAGGGCGAATCAAAAGGATTGGGCTAAGTTAATGGATATTGCTCAATTCTCCTATAACTTGCAGAAGTCGAAGTCTACGGGCCATAGTCCATTTGAGTTGGCTACGGGACAACAACCCTTAACGCCTAGTACGGTCGCAAGTGGCTACACAGGAAGCAGTCTAGCAGCATATAAAGTGGCCAAAACTTGGCAAGAACAACGCGAGTTGGCCCAAGCTTATCTAGAAAAGGCGGCAAAGAGAATGAATAAGTGGGCTGACAAGAAGATGAGGCCATTGGAATTTCAAATAGGTGATCTCGTCCTACTTAAGTTATTTCCTCAACAGTTCAAGAAGTTTAGAGGTATGCACAAAGGCTTGTTGAGGAGGTATGAAGGACCTTTTCTGGTGGAAGAAAGGTGGGTAAGGCTTTATATCGCTTAGAGTTGCCACCAAAATTCAAGATACATCCTGTCTTTCACGTAAGCATGTTGAGACCTTATCATGACGACAAGGATGACCCAAGTAGAGGGGAGTCACAAAAAGCGCCGCCTATTGTCACAACATTCTTTGATAGGGATGTTGAGTGCATACTCGCCGATCGAGAGGTTCGAAGAAAAGGGGTCCCAAGGTATAAGGAGTACTTTGTGAGATGGAAGGGGCTACCTCACACAGAGGCAACGTGGGAGGCTGAAGAATCCTTGTGGCAATTCAAGGATCACATACAGAAGTTCAAGGAAGAAGACGCGACGAGGACGTCGCCAGATTAGGTGGGAGAGGATGTCACAGATGGGTTCTAGAAGGGGCGAATGGCTAGAATTATGGAGGTATTATCTTGGAAGGATCGAGAATTCTCCAGAATTCTCTACACGGTTCTACACTACTCCAGGCTAGGGAACTATAGATAAGCCTAGAAGGTCCTAGAATTCTCTTGTATTCTCTTGTACATTCTTGTATCTAGAATGTTCCACTTAAGGAGGTGGAATAGGAACCTAGAACCTTCCATTTGAGGAGGTGGAGTTAGTGTCTAGAACATTCATTGTAGCCTATAAATAAGGGGAGGCCCCATTTGGCCAAACCAACCAAGAAAGTCACTTGTAATCACTCTTGTGTAATATAAAGCTCTTTTCATTCACTCAAACTCTCTTGTGCTCTCCTGTTTACTTGTGTGCTTGCACACTTGGGTGGGTTTAAGGGTTCACAAAGGTGGTGTGAAGCTTAAGTGCCGCACGGTTGGCTTAGTAAAAGACTAAGGCCGTGACAAACTGCTCACTTCCCAGCTTTTGTTTCCACTCCACCTCACATACGAAATTGAAGGATAGAGTATTTGAGTTATAATTGTCTCTTTCTTTGAGTGGGACTAAATGCCTTCCATATAATTTTGTGTGTTTTTAATATTTATCAAACAATTATATCTTCACTGGAGATGTTTGACGTAAGAGTGCTTAGTTCTTTGCAGATATGTGTATGGGACTTGGTTCTTTCCAATTCTGCATTGTTAGTATAGCAAGTTTTTGTTCTATTTACTAAGGAGTTGATTTATTGATATGCTGAATGGTTCCATACCTTTGCAGGTTCTGGCAAGCAATATGATATTCCTTGGTGTGGTAATCTTTGTGCCCTTTTCATTGGGTCGGATCATACTCCATTATATATCATGGCTTTTCTCATCCGCTTCTAGTCCAATGTTGTCAGCAGTCATGCCGCTTACAGAAACAGCCCTCTCATTAGCGAATATTACTTTGAAGAATACATTAACAGCTGTTACAAATTCGTCATCGGAAAGTCAAGAAAATGGTGTTCTTGGTCAGGTTGCAGAATTGTTGAAAGGAAATTCAAGTGAGCTAAATGAACTCTCCAACAACATCAGTGCACCACTTTTAGCAGATCCATTGAAAGGGGCAACTATTGGAACATTACGGTTTTCTGATGTTACAACCCTTGCAATCGGATATATGTTTGTATTCTCTCTAGTCTTCTTCTACCTTGGACTTGTTGCTTTGATTCGGTACACTAAGGGTGAATCTTTGACAGTGGGAAGGTTCTATGGTATTGCTTCAATAGCAGAGACAATTCCATCCCTTTTCAGGCAGCTTTTGGCAGCAATGAGGCATTTAATGACAATGATTAAAGGTTCTTTCCTCTTGGTCATTGAACTCGGGGTGTTTTTATTGATGTGTGGGTGGTGGCTGGATGTTTGTACTGTACGGATGTTTGGGAAGTCGATGTCTCAAAGAGTTCAGTTCTTTTCGGTCTCTCCCTTAGCAAGCTCATTGGTTCATTGGGTTGTAGGAATTGTGTACATGCTACAAATAAGCATTTTCGTTAGCCTTCTTCGAGGGGTATGATTCTTGTCCCCATGATCATATCGGCACATCTGTTTTTCTAATAATAAATATATGTTTTTTTTATTTGTAATATTTTTCCTCACTTATTTTGGATAGGTTCTGCGCAATGGAGTTCTGTACTTTCTTCGAGATCCAGCTGACCCGAACTATAATCCATTTCGTGATCTAATCGATGATCCTGTACACAAGCATGCTCGTAGGGTTCTTTTGTCAGTTGCTGTTTATGGGAGTTTGATTGTGATGTTGGTATTTTTACCAGTCAAACTTGCCATGCGTATGGCACCCTCCATTTTTCCCCTCGATATTACGTAAGATGGCACCCATGTTTTATTGGCACTTACTGTTCACAGTTGCAGTCATTGCCTCATATGCTAATGTTTGGTTGTTTACTTGTATAATGCAGTGTATCTGATCCTTTTACTGAGATCCCTGCTGACATGCTTCTCTTTCAAATCTGCATTCCATTTGCAATTGAGCATTTCAAATTGCGGACAACAATTAAGTCCCTTCTTCGATATTGGTTTACAGCAGTTGGATGGGCACTTGGTTTAACGGATTTCTTATTGCCCAGACCTGAGGACAATGGAGGCCAGGAAAATGGAAATGGGGAGCCAGGAAGACTACATGCAGTACAACTAGGTGGAGTTGCACAACAGGATCAGGCCCTAGCGGTCCTTGCAGCTGCTGATGATCCGAACAGAGGCATTCACGTGTCGCAGAACTCTAATGTTGCAGAAGAGTATGACGTTGATGAACAATCTGATTCAGAGTAAGTTGTTGATCATGTCATTAGTTTTTATTGTTAATTATTATTATTATTATTATTATATGTCGGAACCATGCTACTTAAATTCTTTTGTGTAATTGAACACACTTGCTCTCAGATCACAATTTATGATCATATAGAGAGTTTGGCTCTAATTTGTGAGTTTAAATCATGCAGAGTATGGAATTTACACACTTGACTTACTAAATATATCGATGGGGACCCTGACATGTATTTTTTGGGACAAAAAAGTTCCATATGTAGACTAAGTAGCACATTGAATGTACACGGGAGATTTGAAACTTGATGAAACTTAATATTGCTGTTCTTTTGAATATGTACATATTGCAGCCTGAATTGTTCTTGCGAGGATGCATACCAGTTGAGTAAAAAATTTTTTGGGGTTGGTTGGGGTTGTTTTTGATAATTATAAGGGAAAATTACACTTTGCCCCCTTGAACTATTGGCCGTTTTCACGTTGCCCCCATGTGGTTTCGATTGCATCAATGTGCCCCCTAAACTATTAGATTGTATTAAATTAACCCCTTCTATCACTTAACCATTTGTTTCTTTGATAAAAAAATGATGTTAGACTTGTTATTTTTTATGCAATATTTATCCTAAACTTCTAATGTGTCTTTAAGTATATTGGTGAAATTATAAGATTTTTTTAGGATCACTAAAAAAACCCCTAGAATTCATTCTTAACAATCTCAGTTGCTTTTAGGTATATCATTGCTCTAGCATTTGATGATTAAGAGGGCACTACCCTACTCTTGGAGGAAATAAACTTAACTAGTCTAGATAGCTCATTGAAGGAAAGAAACTTAACCCCCACCCTACTCGAAGTCATTCCAGGTGGATTTTAAGCAGCCTGTGCAATTCAGGCTTGTCAAATTAACATGACTAGCCCAAATCCAAATATTAAATAATCCCTGAACACTTGAAATCCTTGATTGTATGAACTAACAAGTTCAGGCCTTTGGTAAGGTTTTCTAAATCCCAGGCTTTCTGAATTTGAGAAGGAATGGCAATAAATCGTGTTTGGCCTGTCACAGCCATGGCAGACCCCCAAATGCCATTACTGCTGTTGCTGTCAGTTCTATATGATCAGCACCACCATGGTGCTACTACCAACACAATTTAAGAAGTGTGGATGATTAGAGTAGCACTTGAACATTGACATTGAAGCATAAGTTGCAAACAATTTTGCCATTGTATTGTTTCTCGTCTTATAGTTAAGTATTGAATTCATGCCATTTACCAATTTATACCCATAAAATATATACCTACAAATACATATGTTACCCATCACATACTTAAACATAAATATATTATATCAATGTGCATCAAGCTTGCTATTTGTTTCTTTCTGTGAGTTTCTTTTTAATTTTTGCTTGAAAGAATAAAATAAGTAAGAGAACATTCCTCTTTACACACACTAGCAGTGCTAAGTGTCCTTTGCTGTGAACATGTATACGCTTCTTTACTTTATGAGCCAGTCTGAAGGTTTGGATTTTCTTCCCTAGTTTTAAAAGGACTAAAGATAATTCAGGCCCTAAGATGTTGGAATGAGTTGAAGGTGAGAAGTTGAGATACAGAAAGAGAGGGTGGGAGGGATATATGTGTTCTGAGTTTTGTTATTGTTAATTGCTTGTGTATTTTGTGCATTGATTTACAATTCTGCTTTTAAATCTGTTGTATTTCAATTGTGTTCACAAGTTCCGAACTTCTCTGATTACTATCTATTGCATATTAATCCCTGTTCTAGCAGGTATGGCTTTGTACTTCGCATTGTCTTGTTGCTGGTGGTGGCTTGGATGACTCTGCTGATCTTTAACTCTTCCCTGATAGTTGTGCCCGTTTCACTAGGACGAGCACTCTTCAATACCATCCCTCTTCTCCCAATAACTCATGGCATAAAGTGCAATGGTAATGTGTTTGATGAAATTGGCTTTTAGTCACACTATTTCATGCTTTGGGATGAGAATACTAATTTGTTCCTGCTTATTTGTTTCCTTAGATCTGTATGCTTTCATCATTGGAAGCTATGTCATTTGGACTGCTGTAGCTGGAGCAAGGTATTCGATTGAGTACATTAAAACAAGAAGGGCTGCAGTATTGTTGAACCAAATATGGAAGTGGACTGGCATTGTTATGAAGAGTTCTGCACTACTGTCAATATGGGTAAGAAAGCTATCATTATGGTCATCTTCTTTCTAATCCGGTTTTTTCCCCTTCTAAGTTCTTACCCCTACATTACCTTCGTGTTCCAGATATTTGTCATCCCAGTATTGATTGGACTGCTGTTTGAGCTTTTGGTAATTGTGCCAATGCGGGTGCCTGTGGATGAAAGCCCAGTTTTTCTCTTATATCGGGATTGGACATTAGGACGTATCTTTCTTAAGATCTGGATTAGACCAGTGAGTATTATCTTCTTCTGATTCAAGGTGTTACCGTTTTGAGATGTACAATGGTAACTTTTTTGGGCTTAATAACCATCTCCTCTCTTTCCATCCATTAGTTAATTCAATACGGAAATTTGATTATTGGTGTAGAATAAGCTGTCAGGTTCTCATGCTATTCCTCTCGCATGTGGGAGCTTGGAAGTGGGTCGTAGAATAGTGTCTTCCACCCTGGAAATAGACACTAGTATGGGAATGAAATACTGTTCATGGGATTTGCTAAGGCTGTTTGGGTGTGCCATTAATATGGGGAATGTGAAAATAAAGAAAATAATGAGCAACAATTCTATATCACCCGACACTTTAAAGTAGGACACATCAAGGTGGTTTTTAATTTCGGGTTAAAGTGTCTGGTGCTACATTTAAAACCACCCTGACGTGTCATGGTTTGAGTGGTGTGTGAAAAAGAGGAAAGCAATTTGAGAGGAGAGACCTCACGACTCAAAGTAGGACACATCAGGGTGGTTTTTAGTTTCCGGTTAAAGTGTCTGGTGCTATAGTACTTTTCAATAATGAGTGAGGTCAATATTTTTTCCTGTTATTTTCTGCAGAACTTATCAATAATACATTACCCTTAATGTGCATCGCTTCATAACTGCACATTGAGCATTTACAAACTCTGCTTTGCAGTTTCTTCCTGAAAGAAACAATTGTAAATTATTTTGTTAAATTTTATAGTTCTTTACCCACACACCCCATATTGCACTTATTTATCTTGTAACCCAATTGTATAGCATATATTCCAAAACCCATTCATTGTCAAAGAGTGGAGTCATGACTTTGTAGGAATTCTATGAGTATTTGTCCCCTTAAGTTCACTTACGTGGTCCATGGTTTCCTTGTTCCTTATTTATCTTTCCCTAGAGAGAATTGTTCCGAATGATTTCACAATGATTGCATTTGTTTTTTTTTTCTTCTCTCATTTCTTTGGCTCGCACCCCATCTC
>JAESVK010081355.1:0-10800 GCA_017140935.1 Hamamelis virginiana | reverse complement strand
GATAATGCATTTATATCAATACTTTTTTGGTTGATTAGATTATTTAGTATTGTTTGCATTAAGGATTTAAATAGCCCAAATAAATTAGAAGTCCTTTAATTAGGGCGAAGTGGGTGCCTACAAGTGAAAGCTTGGAACCTTCCCACGTCGTAACCTAGCCCCCGGATCCAACTCTGGTTTAAAGACTGTCTTTTCATTGAAAATGGAGTTTGTTTTGTTTTGATTTAAAAAATAAAATATTTTTCATGGTTTCCTTATTCCTTGAAAATAAGGTGGCGACTCCTTTGTTTGATTTCTAAACCCCCCCCTAATCACATCGCCCGGTGATGATGTGGACACACACCACACCAAAGCCCCGTCCACGAGGCTGGTCCACAGAACTGGCGACTCCGCTGGGGATGTCGAGGGCTAAACTTCATTAATTTAATTGGGCTATTTAATTTCTTAAATTAATTAAAAATCAACCACTTGCATTTGTGTGACTGCATATCATTTTAGTTATATTAGCTGCATGTCATTGTGTGATAGGACGATGTTGCCTTGCCAAACGATGGTCTAGTCCTGATCCCTGTCTCCACTCGACACTAGGGCAATCATGACGAAGCCATCAACCTATTGTCAAGTACCCTTCGGGGTATATCAATGACCAATCAGTACTGTTTGACCCACGCGGCACGCCATGTGTCACATGTGGTTAGGTATATGGATTGATCTGCAATAGGAACCTTTGAACCCACCTTTTGCATTAGTCCATGTAGACAGCCTGTAAGACACTCTACCCTACAGTGCTTGCACACACCTGTTATGCTGCCGAAATTTCGACACACAATTGTACTGTTATGCTGCCGAAATTCCTTTTGGCATTTAACTGTACCGTTATGCTGTCGAAATTTACCCTTGACACATACCTACGCCGTTATGCTGCCAAATTTCTTTTAGCACATAATTGCGTCGTTATGCTGCCAAAATTGTCCCAATTTGATGTGAGCCTTGTTTGTGAATGCTAGAACTTAGGGATATGTACCCTTGGATAAACTTTGATATTTTTAATATAGGCCCTTTTATTTTAAGGATTTTGGTCCTTAGAATGAAAGTACTATTTTGAGGATGGAAGAGAATATTCTAAAGCTACATACCATTTTCTGTGACTAGGTTGTTTTGGCTTGTTTTGACTAAGACCTTCGATTCAAAGGAAAGTGCCCTGAGAATGAAGGACTGGTCCTTGGTGTTGCTCTTTATGCCTTGTTTGGCTGATCATGTTTTATTTCCCTATCGATAATTTTGATTTATTTCCTAATTTCTAAGGAAGTGCCCTTGTGAAATAGGGAAGTGAGTTGGAATTATGATAGGACGGTTTTCACCTTTCTCCTTGTCTTCTATTTGGATAGCACCTCTTTGATAGTCTGTCAATAGGTTTTGAGTATCATGGACTTGTCCCTTTTTTCTAAAAAAAGCCCATTTCATGGTGTAGAATTCTGGCCTGGCGTCGTGATTCTAGAGGGCGTCTTTTTAGTGTTGAACCCCCGAGTGTATCCTCAATGGCTGACGGAGAATCCAGTACCACTGCTACAGTGTTGAATGCTATCATGGACCGAATTGATGCCCTGGCCCGTGAGACTGAACAGATTAAGAAAATGTCCCAAGATAAACAGATCAGTACAGATCAGGATAGGGAGGCCCGCTTAGAGAACCCGAAGAGTACTTCTGATCCACCTATTCCAGCCCAAGTTGATGACAGTGCCAAGGCCCAGGCAGGAGCCAAGTCTAAGCCCATCAATCTGGATGGCGAGCCCAGTGGATCTAGGTTCCTCTCTGGGGATCCAATCCTATTGTCGAGTAAGGTTGAAGCCTTAGAGAAAGCCCTGAAGGGGATGCGTCGGTCTGATGACATGGTTGATGTGACATCTTTTTCACTGTTCCCCAAGGCCCGTATGCCGTTCAGTTTTAAGATGCCGGAATTAGAGAAGTTTGATGGGATGGGTTGCCCTAAAACCCGTTTGAAGATGTATGTGAGGGCGATGCAACCTCGTGGAGCTGATGATGAGCTGTTGGCTCAGATGTTTCATGAATCATTGAAAGGGTCAGCCTCGAAGTGGTTTTTATCCTTAGATGAGACTAAGTTGAAGACATGGGAGGATGTTTGCAATGAGTTCACTAATCACTACAAGTACAACACTGAGATTGATGTGACTCGTAGGGATCTTGAGACTACTAAGCAGGAACCGAGGGAGAGTTTCTCTGCCTTCATTTCCAGATGGAGGGCGAAAGCTTCGCAGATGACCCACAGGCCTACAAATGATGAGCAGGTGCAGATGGTGCTGAAGAGCCTCTTGCCCATTTACAACAAGTACTTGTTCTCGCAGTATTTCCCTAACTTCAAAGCCCTTGTTATTGCCGGTACTTAAGTTGAAGATGCTCTGGCTAGTGGGGCTCTCAAGGCCGAAGAACCTTTCAGAAACCGCCAACCACCTCTCAACCGCAAACCCAACCCTGAAGTCAATGTCATTGCCCAACCTTTTCAGGCTACCCAATCAAACCGCCCATTCCAAGCTAGAGAGCCAGCCCGCCAATTCACCAATCTATACATGTCCCTGGAACGTGTCCTTGAGAAATTGAAGGCACGTGGTCTCCTTACCCCTTTGGATCCCCGGCCTCTTCCAGATCCATTACCCAGAAACTTCAAGGAAAATGAGTATTGTCAGTTCCACCAATCTAAAGGCCATCACACCAACCAATGCATGCGCCTTCGCCATGAAATCCAAGACCTCATTGACAAGAAAGTCATTGCCCCACCAAATCCACCAAGTCAACCAAATGTCACCAGTAACCCTCTTCCAACCCATGCTGTACCACCACCAGCTCAAATCAATGCCCTGGGCCTCGACGACCCAAAAATTCGTCACCCAATCCGCCCATATGTCCCACTCAAAACTACCTTAACCGAAGCCTTTTACCAAGCCCGGTCCCAAGGCCTCATTACCCCACTCATACCCCGCTTCCATAAGCCTTTTTGCCAGTACCACAACATCTTCGGGCATGACACGGAGAATTGCAGAGTTTTAGGGAAACTGATTCAGGATTTACTTGATGATGGAGAGTTATATCAGTATGAAGAACCTGAGCAACCTGAAGTTCTCGAAGAAGCTCCTAGAAGTGGGAATTCTCAACGTCAGTTGAAGGAGAGATACCTAGCGGGAGACCCGGAGGTCGGATTGTTAGGAGAATCGAGCGGCAAATTTGATTATTATGTGCTCTATTCATCAAGAAAGATGTCTGATGAACCTATCATTCCAACGGGGTGGGATGATTTACCTGCAGAAGTTGAACCAGATATTCCTTCTTCACCCGAAGGGTTGAGTCAGGATACCATGCAGAAACAGTTTGAGAATGAAACTTCTTTAGTCTTGAAGATCACCAGGGAAGACAGTGATTTAATCGGTATGATTGAATGGGAGGATCTCATGAGCACACCTGAGACCATAGAGAATCTGTGGGCCAGTGATGAGGAAGTAGACCATCTGACTCGAGGCGGACGCCATTTCAAGCCAGCTCATTTGGAAGCCAGTAATCCGTTGGGGGAATTAGAAAAGGGTCAGCGATCAGATGTTATAGAAGAAGAGGAAGAGATACTGAAACAGTTGAAGAGAACACAGGCTAACATTACCATTTGGGGATTGCTCATGGCTTCACAGAAACATAGACAGACAATGCTTCGGTTGCTCAATCAGGTGCAGGTTCCTATTGATACGTCCCCTGAAGGTTTGGTAGGTTTAGTAAATCCGGTTCATCATGGACCGTCCATCTCATTTACTGAATCTGACTTACCCAAGAGTGGGAGTAATCATCTGCAAGCTTTGTACATCACAGTGGATATTTTGGGAAAGAGAGTTCCTTCAGTCTTGGTTGACAACGGATCAGCGTTGAATGTGTGCCCGCTCAGTACTACTACTACATTGGGGATTGAACCATCTGAGTTTTCGCCATCAGGACAGACTGTCAGGGCTTATGACAACACTCGCAGAGAAGTTGTGGGAATGGTGACTCTTCCAGTTGTTATTGGGCCAGTTGAATTCAATGTTGATTTTCAGATCCTAGATGTGCCAGCCAGTTTTAATCTGCTTTTGGGAAGACCGTGGATTCATCCGACCGGGGCTGTACCGTCATCACTTCACCAGAAGATTAAGTTTCCTTATCAGGGGTCAGTGGTCACTTTGAAAGGGGATATGGAGATGAACCGAAATAGTCGAGTGCCAATCTGTGAGATCAGCCAGGAGTTATCAAAAGTGCTACTGTCAGGGTTCGAGTATGTACAGGCTATCGAAAGAGAGCCCGAGCAGGCGGTTCTGTGTCTCGAATTGCATACTTATGAGGTCGAGGCGATTTATCCAATTGAGCCTACAACTCCACCTTTACCAAACTGGGGCTTTGAAGATTGTCCTTTCATCCATGATTGTGAGGAGATCGAGTCACTTCCATCTGATGATAACTTGTAGGTGTCTTCAGTAGAATAGGATTTCCCTGCTTTCTTTGTAGTAGTGTAGGATTTCCTTGTTTTCAATAAAAAACCTCAACCTCATTTGAAGAGGTACGAGTGTCGGTTTGTTTCATCTTCTGTGTTCTGTTATTCAACTTTCAATCAATAAAAGAAGTATTCATTCTCTTCTCATCTCTCTTGCAGTATCTCTTTTTTATCATCTCTGGATTTGTATGGCATGAACATAGACCCGCGTGAGGATGTTCCCCCTGAGCTCGACCAGCAATATGGAAAGGGGCACGCTCAACCTAACATGGATGAATTAATTTCAATCAATTTAGGGACGGATGAATTACCTAAGATAATTAAAATTGGATCAACACTGTCACCGCAAGAGAGAGAATCATTGGTAGAGGTTTTGAGAGAGAACATTGAAGCTTTCGCATGGTCGTACCAAGATATGCCAGGCATAGATCCCGACATTGTGCAACACTTCATCCCCACTGATCCGAACATGAAGCCAGTCAAACAGAAGTTGCGGAGAATGAAGCCAGAATGGGCCTTGAAGATTAAGGATGAGGTGATTAAGCAGATGAATGCCGGATTTCTACAAGTAGTGGAGTACCCAGAATGGTTAGCCAACATCGTTCCAGTGCCTAAGAAGGACGGGAAAGTACGAATGTGTGTTGATTTCAGAGATCTCAATAAGGCGTGTCCTAAGGATGATTTCCCTCTGCCTCATATAGATGTATTGGTTGACAACACTGCTGGCCATGCACTCTTGTCTTTTATGGATGGCTTTTCGGGTTACAACCAGATCAAAATGGCTTCCCAAGATATGGAAAAGACAGCTTTCATTACACAATGGGGGACATTTTATTATCGGGTTATGCCCTTTGGCCTTAAGAATGCTGGCACGACATACCAAAGGATGGCTACCACACTGCTGCATGATTTGATTCACAAGGAGGTGGAAGTGTACGTAGATGATATGATTGTGAAGTCTGTGGATAGGGAAGGACATTTAGCTGCTCTGAAGAAGTTCTTTGAAAGAATCATCAAGTAAAAGCTGCGTTTGAACCCTCAGAAATGTGCCTTTGGAGTGACTACTGGAAAGTTGCTTGGTTTTATGATCACACAGAGAGGGATAGAAGTAGATCCGGGGAAAATCAAAGCCATCATGGAGATGCAACCACTAAAGACAGAAAAGGAAATCCGGGGATTTTTGGGAAGAATTCAGTTTATCAGCCGTTTCATAGCTCAGTTGACAACTATCTGCGAGCCGATTTTCAAGCTGCTAAAGAAGGATGTACCGACTAAGTGGAATGAGGAATGTCAAGAGGCGTTTGATACCATCAGAAGGTATTTGAGCAACCCACCAATCCTGGTTTCCCCGCGACAAGGTGAACCGTTATTACTCTACTTAACTGTCACCGAAACCGCGATGGGAGCTATGTTAGCTCAATATCTTGAAGAATCCTTGAAAGAGAATGCCATCTACTACCTCAGCAAGAAAATGACGGATTATGAAGTGAATTATAGTGCTCTGGAAAAGACATGTGTGGCATTGGTGTGGGCAACTCAAAAGCTTCGCCATTACATGATATCTTTCCAAGTACTCTTGATCAGTCGAATGGATCCATTGAAGTATCTGCTTAAGAAGCCTGCTTTGTCCTATAAAACAGCGCGGTGGTTAATGTTATTGTCAGAATTCGACATTCAGTATGTACTGCAGAAATCGGTAATGGGAAGAGCTATAGCAGAACACTTGGCAGAATGTGCTACTTCACAAGCAGACAATGGCAATTACCAATTCCCAGATGAGGAGATCCTTGTGGTAGAGAAGAAGGTGTGGAAAGCGCACTTTGATGGAGCATTGAATAGGAAAGGATGTGGCATAGGAGTTTGTCTGGAGACACCTGAAGATGTGATGATACCTGTGGCAGTGAAACTGAACTTTAAGGCAACCAATAACATAGCTGAGTATGAGGCTTGCATTTTAGCCTTAGAATCAGCATTAGCCTTGGGAGCAGAAGAGCTCGAAGTATATGGGGATTCAGCCCTTATCATATGCCAGACTAGAGGAGAATGGAAGACTAAGGATGAGAAGCTGCTGCCATATCACGATTATCTAGAGACATTGGTGAAAGAATTCCATCAAATAAAATTCTTTTACCTGTCTAGGCAAAAGAACAAGTTTGCGGATGCCTTAGCCACTCTAGCATCCATGGCAGAGATCCCAATAGAAGGGGGAGTAGCACCAATGATCATTGAATCTAGAGAAGAACCCATCTACTGTTGTGCCCTAAGGGAAGGAGAACCAAATGACGGGAAGCCATGGTATCATGATATTCAGCAATACCTAGAAAAAGGGGAGTATCCGCCAGAAGCATCTTATGTTGACCGAAGAGCTTTGAGAAGGTTAGCTAGCCAGTTCATTCTGTGCAGTGGGAAATTGTATAAAAGATCTTATGATGGTGTCCATCTCTTGTGTGTAACAGAAGATTAAGCAGAACGGATCATTCAGGAAATACATGAAGGGGCTGGGGCTCCACACATGAATGGGTATATGCTTGCGAAGAAGACTCTGAGACTAGGTTACTATTGGTTGACCTTAGAAAGTGATTGTGCTAAACATGTTAAGAAATGCCATAAGTGCCAGGTGTTTGCAAGTGGTAAGCATCAGCCATCCATGCCACTCACTACCATGTCATCACCATGGCCGTTTGCAACATGGGGCATTGATATCATCGGCAAGATCACTCCTGCGGCCTCGAATGGGCACGAGTACATATTGGTGGCCATAGATTACTTTACCAAATGGGTAGAAGCAGCGTCGTACAAGACTTTGAATGCTAAGCAGGTTGCCAAGTTCATACAGTGCAACATCATCTACCGGTATGGAGTGCCACGGGAGTTTATTTCAGACAATGGGCAGCATTTCAAAAAAGAGACCGAAGAGCTTCTTAAGAAATATGGTATAGTACATCACCATTCCTCTCCTTACCGTCCGCAGACTAATGAAGCAGTGGAGGCAGCTAATAAGAATTTGAAAACCATTTTGAAGAAGACCACTGATACGTACAATGATTGGCATGAGAAGTTGCCTCTGGCATTGTGGGGCTATCGTACATCCATTAGAGCGTCAACTGGGGCTACGCCCTACTCGTTAGTGTATGGTATGGAAGCAGTGTTACCAATTGAGTTAGAGATACCTTCACTAAGGGTAGTTATGGAAAGCCAACTAGCAGAAGTCGATTGGATGAGGGATAGATATGAACAGCTGTCCCTAATTGACGAGAAGAGATTGAAGGCCCTGTACCATGTTCAAGGTTATCAAAGAAGGATAGCTCGAGCATTCAACAAGAGAGTTAAAAACAGGGGCTTAAAGAAAGGGGATTTGGTACTCAAAGAAATCAGAACGCCGATTCATGATCCGAGAGGGAAGTTCAAGCCAAGTTGGGTGGGACCCTACATCATCAAAGAGATATTATCAGGCGGAGCAGTGCGTCTTATGGACATAGATGGGATCGAATTCTCTCAACCCACCAATTTGGATCAATTGAAAAAGTATCACGTATAAATAAAAAAAAAATAAAAAAAAATAATAAATAAATAAAAAAAAAGAAGCCCGCTAAGTAGAAAACCTTAAAAGGCTGCTTAGGCAAAAATTAGGGCAAGAGCTCGCTAGGTAGAAAACCTGCAAAGGCTGCCTAGGCAAAAAGTAGAGCATTCAAAAAAAAAAAATGCTTTTCAATTGATCCCATGAACTACAAGGACCTGATTCTCCAAGTATTCAAAACAAGAAAGTTGAAAGTTTTATGAAGAAAAAAAGATATTCAAATGATGGAGATATGTAGGCAACCCATAAAGTTACCTTGGGTGCGGTCCAATTCTTTAAGGCAAAACAACCCTGTGTTTGTTTTCAATTGTAATTGTTTGAAGTGATTTATTCAAAACTAAAAAGATAGAATTCTTTTATTCATGAAATGAAGAGAAACCTTTCAAATGTCTATTACATGCCATATGATTCTAATTTCATTCATTCTGAATAATAAAAAGCATGGGAAATATGTTTCAAAAGTTCTGTCAAATCCTTCGTTCCTTCCTTGAAATTTCTTCAGAGTCATCATCTCTTCTTCTCTCGTAAAGTACTACTTGTAAAACATTAGGTGGAAGTGACGAAGTGTCCCCTCGCTCTTCAGATGAGAGACTTTCGATAAGTCATGAGATCCTAGCCTTCATTTCTTGTCCCCGAGTACCCATATTCTGAGATAACCATTGCCTATAAGCCTCATCCAGTTCAAAAGGCCCATGAGAGAAATCAATGTGAGTTGTGCGCAATACAGATGGCCACCTTGACATTAAAACCTTCACCAATGATGGAGAGATCGCCTTGGAAGTATAAGTATGCTCTAAGAGAGATGGAATTGTCTGTTTGACTCCCATTTGGCGAAGCAATCGGGTTGCTCAATAGAAAGAATTACATTTCAACCCTACCAGAACCACCACAGAATAACCTAGAGAACAGAGCAAATAATGGCCAGAACATTTCTAGTCATGTACATACACCATAAAAGTGAGGAAAACTTGTTTTGGCACAAACGTTTGCAAATTACAAATGATTTTCCAAGTGAAACCCCATGTCTCATAGAAGATTGATCAATGTCTTCGAGAGCTCCTCCTTATCGCTCTGCTAGATCCCTCGCCAGCTGAAGAATGACGTGGTGGGTCAGGTGCCTAAAACGGTGTTCACGGTTTGATCAGTTTGTGAGAAGGGAAGGAAGATGAATTTGGGAATGTGATTTGAGATTACCTGTTGACGAGTGAGAGCGGAAGTCCTCAAGCTCATCCTGCAAAGGTCACGCCTCATGGCGGTAGTGAGATCAATATAATCCTGGCAATACTCTCAAGGAACCTATCAAGAAGGAAATGATGTCAGTGTATCCGTGGGCTGCACAAACACGCTTGTGTTATATTCTCATCATGGGAAATGTTGTTATTTCTAAAGGACCTTTGATTCAAATGCAATGCAAACATGATTATTGATTTACATATCATGAAATGAAGTAAAATTTATGCTTTGAATGAACCAAAATGATCAATACATTTTCAAAAAGGTTTTTACAAAACGATGTGTGCATATTGGATGATACAATTTATTATCAAAGGCATGGTTGGTGTCACCAAAATCCGAAGTGTTTCAAATTCAAAATTGATGGTATTTTAATCAAATTAAACATCATGGAAAATTTTTGAGATACTTTACTTGACATGAGATGACTTGTAAAGAAGAAAATGGATGATGGTGCCATTTAGGCATTTTATCAAACATGTGATATGCATATTTTCAAAATGATATTTTCAAAGAAGATTGATCATGGCAAATACTTTTTAAAATCCTACAAAAATCATTGAAACATGATTATGATATGTTTGATTTGAAAAATCAAAGTTTACTTCATTGAGGCATTTCATCAAACACTTGGTGTGCACCATTGACAAGCTTGTGAAGCTATGAAATGGGGCTCCCATGCTTTTCCCAAAGGTTACAATGATATGAAAATCAACAATCACAACATGCAAACAAGCATTTTAATTCAATCAATTGCATATGAATCAAGAGTTATTGAGGAAATTTAACTTACATTGTCTTTGGAGTGAATATACGAAAGATGTGTTCTAGGCTCCAAGAGTAGAGATGGTGGATGGGAGTCTCCATATGAGGGTGCCTTGTATCTAGCTTTGACTTCCAAGAATGGATACTTCAAGTAAGGTGGAGGAAATTGATTTCTATCCATTTTTGAAGAGAATGGAGTATGTGGGAAATAGAGAGGTTCACACCAAATGAAAACAAGTTGAAGAACTTGAGGAGATGAGGGTGATTTTGTGTTTCTAAGGATATGAACCAATGTTTTGGTTGAATTTGTAATGATTGAGAATCAAAAGCTAGGGTTTTGGAGCAAAACCAAGCTTGGAGGTTGCTTAGAATAAGCACAAAATGGCATACATGAGCATGGGGGGGGGTTTTAAAACAAAAAAATTTTCGGGTCACACATGGTGACCGTCCTAGCTAGGACGGTCAACCGTCCAGGCTTGGACGGCTAGCCGTCCAGACTAGGACGGCCGCCAGTGCTCCCAATTTGATTTTTCTCATTTTTTTTTTATTTTTGATTGAATTTTCTTGAAAATTTAGTTCATTCTTGCATAAATCATTCCTAAGTGATGATTTTGAGTATTTATATGGGAGATGTACCATATAAATGATTTTTGAAAGTATTTATATGGGAGATGTACCATATAATTGATGATATGTTCATATGGGA
>JAESVK010081354.1:0-10799 GCA_017140935.1 Hamamelis virginiana | reverse complement strand
GATAATGCATTTATATCAATACTTTTTTGGTTGATTAGATTATTTAGGATTGTTTGCATTAAGGATTTAAATAGCCCAAATAAATTAGAAGTCCTTTAATTAGGGCGAGGTGGGTGCCTACAAGTGAAAGCTTGGAACCTTCCCACGTCGTAACCTAGCCCCCGGATCCAACTCTGGTTCAAAGACTGTCTTTTCATTGAAAATGGAGTTTGTTTTGTTTTGATTTAAAAAATAAAATATTTTTCATGGTTTCCTTATTCCTTGAAAATAAGGTGGCGACTCCTTTGTTTGATTTCTAAACCCCCCCCTAATCACATCGCCCGGTGATGATGTGGACACACACCACACCAAAGCCCCGTCCACGAGGCTGGTCCACAGAACTGGCGACTCCGCTGGGGATGTCGAGGGCTAAACTTCATTAATTTAATTGGGCTATTTAATTTCTTAAATTAATTAAAAATCAACCACTTGCATTTGTGTGACTGCATATCATTTTAGTTATATTAGCTGCATGTCATTGTGTGATAGGACGATGTTGCCTTGCCAAACGATGGTCTAGTCCTGATCCCTGTCTTCACTCGACACTAGGGCAATCATGACGAAACCATCAACCTATTGTCAAGTACCCTTCGGGGTATATCAATGACCAATCAGTACTGTTTGACCCACGCGGCACGCCATGTGTCACATGTGGTTAGGTATATGGATTGATCTGCAATAGGAACCTTTGAACCCACCTTTTGCATTAGTCCATGTAGACAGCCTGTAAGACACTCTACCCTACAGTGCTTGCACACACCTGTTATGCTGCCGAAATTTCGACACACAATTGTACTGTTATGCTGCCGAAATTCCTTTTGGCATTTAACTGTACCGTTATGCTGTCGAAATTTACCCTTGACACATACCTACGCCGTTATGCTGCCAAATTTCTTTTAGCACATAATTGCGTCGTTATGCTGCCAAAATTGTCCCAATTTGATGTGAGTCTTGTTTGTGAATGCTAGAACTTAGGGATATGTACCCTTGGATAAACTTTGATATTTTTAATATAGGCCCTTTTATTTTAAGGATTTTGGTCCTTAGAATGAAAGTACTATTTTGAGGATGGAAGAGAATATTCTAAAGGTACATACCATTTTCTGTGACTAGGTTGTTTTGGCTTGTTTTGACTAAGACCTTCGATTCAAAGGAAAGTGCCCTGAGAATGAAGGACTGGTCCTTGGTGTTGCTCTTTATGCCTTGTTTGGCTGATCATGTTTTATTTCCCTATCGATAATTTTGATTTATTTCCTAATTTCTAAGGAAGTGCCCTTGTGAAATAGGGAAGTGAGTTGGAATTATGATAGGACGGTTTTCACCTTTCTCCTTGTCTTCTATTTGGATAGCACCTCTTTGATAGTCTGTCAATAGGTTTTGAGTATCATGGACTTGTCCCTTTTTTCTAAAAAAAGCCCATTTCATGGTGTAGAATTCTGGCCTGGCGTCGTGATTCTAGAGGGCGTCTTTTTAGTGTTGAACCCCCGAGTGTATCCTCAATGGCTGACGGAGAATCCAGTACCACTGCTACAGTGTTGAATGCTATCATGGACCGAATTGATGCCCTGGCCCGTGAGACTGAACAGATTAAGAAAATGTCCCAAGATAAACAGATCAGTACAGATCAGGATAGGGAGGCCCACTTAGAGAACCCGAAGAGTACTTCTGATCCACCTATTCCAGCCCAAGTTGATGACAGTGCCAAGGCCCAGGCAGGAGCCAAGTCTAAGCCCATCAATCTGGATGGCGAGCCCAGTGGATCTAGGTTCCTCTCTGGGGATCCAATCCTATTGTCGAGTAAGGTTGAAGCCTTAGAGAAAGCCCTGAAGGGGATGCGTCGGTCTGATGACATGGTTGATGTGACATCTTTTTCACTGTTCCCCAAGGCCCGTATGCCGTTCAGTTTTAAGATGCCGGAATTAGAGAAGTTTGATGGGATGGGTTGCCCTAAAACCCGTTTGAAGATGTATGTGAGGGCGATGCAACCTCGTGGAGCTGATGATGAGCTGTTGGCTCAGATGTTTCATGAATCATTGAAAGGGTCAGCCTCGAAGTGGTTTTTATCCTTAGATGAGACTAAGTTGAAGACATGGGAGGATGTTTGCAATGAGTTCACTAATCACTACAAGTACAACACTGAGATTGATGTGACTCGTAGGGATCTTGAGACTACTAAGCAGGAACCGAGGGAGAGTTTCTCTGCCTTCATTTCCAGATGGAGGGCGAAAGCTTCGCAGATGACCCACAGGCCTACAAATGATGAGCAGGTGCAGATGGTGCTGAAGAGCCTCTTGCCCATTTACAACAAGTACTTGTTCTCGCAGTATTTCCCTAACTTCAAAGCCCTTGTTATTGCCGGTACTTAAGTTGAAGATGCTCTGGCTAGTGGGGCTCTCAAGGCCGAAGAACCTTTCAGAAACCGCCAACCACCTCTCAACCGCAAACCCAACCCTGAAGTCAATGTCATTGCCCAACCTTTTCAGGCTACCCAATCAAACCGCCCATTCCAAGCTAGAGAGCCAGCCCGCCAATTCACCAATCTATACATGTCCCTGGAACGTGTCCTTGAGAAATTGAAGGCACGTGGTCTCCTTACCCCTTTGGATCCCCGGCCTCTTCCAGATCCATTACCCAGAAACTTCAAGGAAAATGAGTATTGTCAGTTCCACCAATCTAAAGGCCATCACACCAACCAATGCATGCGCCTTCGCCATGAAATCCAAGACCTCATTGACAAGAAAGTCATTGCCCCACCAAATCCACCAAGTCAACCAAATGTCACCAGTAACCCTCTTCCAACCCATGCTGTACCACCACCAGCTCAAATCAATGCCCTGGGCCTCGACGACCCAAAAATTCGTCACCCAATCCGCCCATATGTCCCACTCAAAACTACCTTAACCGAAGCCTTTTACCAAGCCCGGTCCCAAGGCCTCATTACCCCACTCATACCCCGCTTCCATAAGCCTTTTTGCCAGTACCACAACATCTTCGGGCATGACACGGAGAATTGCAGAGTTTTAGGGAAACTGATTCAGGATTTACTTGATGATGGAGAGTTATATCAGTATGAAGAACCTGAGCAACCTGAAGTTCTCGAAGAAGCTCCTAGAAGTGGGAATTCTCAACGTCAGTTGAAGGAGAGATACCTAGCGGGAGACCCGGAGGTCGGATTGTTAGGAGAATCGAGCGGCAAATTTGATTATTATGTGCTCTATTCATCAAGAAAGATGTCTGATGAACCTATCATTCCAACGGGGTGGGATGATTTACCTGCAGAAGTTGAACCAGATATTCCTTCTTCACCCGAAGGGTTGAATCAGGATACCATGCAGAAATAGTTTGAGAATGAAACTTCTTTAGTCTTGAAGATCACCAGGGAAGACAGTGATTTAATCGGTATGATTGAATGGGAGGATCTCATGAGCACACCTGAGACCATAGAGAATCTGTGGGCCAGTGATGAGGAAGTAGACCATCTGACTCGAGGCGGACGCCATTTCAAGCCAGCTCATTTGGAAGCCAGTAATCCGTTGGGGGAATTAGAAAAGGGTCAGCGATCAGATGTTATAGAAGAAGAGGAAGAGATACTGAAACAGTTGAAGAGAACACAGGCTAACATTACCATTTGGGGATTGCTCATGGCTTCACAGAAACATAGACAGACAATGCTTCGGTTGCTCAATCAGGTGCAGGTTCCTATTGATACGTCCCCTGAAGGTTTGGTAGGTTTAGTAAATCCGGTTCATCATGGACCGTCCATCTCATTTACTGAATCTGACTTACCCAAGAGTGGGAGTAATCATCTGCAAGCTTTGTACATCACAGTGGATATTTTGGGAAAGAGAGTTCCTTCAGTCTTGGTTGACAACGGATCAGCGTTGAATGTGTGCCCGCTCAGTACTACTACTACATTGGGGATTGAACCATCTGAGTTTTCGCCATCAGGACAGACTGTCAGGGCTTATGACAACACTCGCAGAGAAGTTGTGGGAATGGTGACTCTTCCAGTTGTTATTGGGCCAGTTGAATTCAATGTTGATTTTCAGATCCTAGATGTGCCAGCCAGTTTTAATCTGCTTTTGGGAAGACCGTGGATTCATCCGACCGGGGCTGTACCGTCATCACTTCACCAGAAGATTAAGTTTCCTTATCAGGGGTCAGTGGTCACTTTGAAAGGGGATATGGAGATGAACCGAAATAGTCGAGTGCCAATCTGTGAGATCAGCCAGGAGTTATCAAAAGTGCTACTGTCAGGGTTCGAGTATGTACAGGCTATCGAAAGAGAGCCCGAGCAGGCGGTTCTGTGTCTCGAATTGCATACTTATGAGGTCGAGGCGATTTATCCAATTGAGCCTACAACTCCACCTTTACCAAACTGGGGCTTTGAAGATTGTCCTTTCATCCATGATTGTGAGGAGATCGAGTCACTTCCATCTGATGATAACTTGTAGGTGTCTTCAGTAGAATAGGATTTCCCTGCTTTCTTTGTAGTAGTGTAGGATTTCCTTGTTTTCAATAAAAAACCTCAACCTCATTTGAAGAGGTACGAGTGTCGGTTTGTTTCATCTTCTGTGTTCTGTTATTCAACTTTCAATCAATAAAAGAAGTATTCATTCTCTTCTCATCTCTCTTGCAGTATCTCTTTTTTATCATCTCTGGATTTGTATGGCATGAACATAGACCCGCGTGAGGATGTTCCCCCTGAGCTCGACCAGCAATATGGAAAGGGGCACGCTCAACCTAACATGGATGAATTAATTTCAATCAATTTAGGGACGGATGAATTACCTAAGATAATTAAAATTGGATCAACACTGTCGCCGCAAGAGAGAGAATCATTGGTAGAGGTTTTGAGAGAGAACATTGAAGCTTTCGCATGGTCGTACCAAGATATGCCAGGCATAGATCCCGACATTGTGCAACACTTCATCCCCACTGATCCGAACATGAAGCCAGTCAAACAGAAGTTGCGGAGAATGAAGCCAGAATGGGCCTTGAAGATTAAGGATGAGGTGATTAAGCAGATGAATGCCGGATTTCTACAAGTAGTGGAGTACCCAGAATGGTTAGCCAACATCGTTCCAGTGCCTAAGAAGGACGGGAAAGTACGAATGTGTGTTGATTTCAGAGATCTCAATAAGGCGTGTCCTAAGGATGATTTCCCTCTGCCTCATATAGATGTATTGGTTGACAACACTGCTGGCCATGCACTCTTGTCTTTTATGGATGGCTTTTCGGGTTACAACCAGATCAAAATGGCTTCCCAAGATATGGAAAAGACAGCTTTCATTACACAATGGGGGACATTTTATTATCGGGTTATGCCCTTTGGCCTTAAGAATGCTGGCACGACATACCAAAGGATGGCTACCACACTGCTGCATGATTTGATTCACAAGGAGGTGGAAGTGTACGTAGATGATATGATTGTGAAGTCTGTGGATAGGGAAGGACATTTAGCTGCTCTGAAGAAGTTCTTTGAAAGAATCATCAAGTAAAAGCTGCGTTTGAACCCTCAGAAATGTGCCTTTGGAGTGACTACTGGAAAGTTGCTTGGTTTTATGATCACACAGAGAGGGATAGAAGTAGATCCGGGGAAAATCAAAGCCATCATGGAGATGCAACCACTAAAGACAGAAAAGGAAATCCGGGGATTTTTGGGAAGAATTCAGTTTATCAGCCGTTTCATAGCTCAGTTGACAACTATCTGCGAGCCGATTTTCAAGCTGCTAAAGAAGGATGTACCGACTAAGTGGAATGAGGAATGTCAAGAGGCGTTTGATACCATCAGAAGGTATTTGAGCAACCCACCAATCCTGGTTTCCCCGCGACAAGGTGAACCGTTATTACTCTACTTAACTGTCACCGAAACCGCGATGGGAGCTATGTTAGCTCAATATCTTGAAGAATCCTTGAAAAAGAATGCCATCTACTACCTCAGCAAGAAAATGACGGATTATGAAGTGAATTATAGTGCTCTGGAAAAGACATGTGTGGCATTGGTGTGGGCAACTCAAAAGCTTCGCCATTACATGATATCTTTCCAAGTACTCTTGATCAGTCGAATGGATCCATTGAAGTATCTGCTTAAGAAGCCTGCTTTGTCCTATAAAACAGCGCGGTGGTTAATGTTATTGTCAGAATTCGACATTCAGTATGTACTGCAGAAATCGGTAATGGGAAGAGCTATAGCAGAACACTTGGCAGAATGTGCTACTTCACAAGCAGACAATGGCAATTACCAATTCCCAGATGAGGAGATCCTTGTGGTAGAGAAGAAGGTGTGGAAAGCGCACTTTGATGGAGCATTGAATAGGAAAGGATGTGGCATAGGAGTTTGTCTGGAGACACCTGAAGATATGATGATACCTGTGGCAGTGAAACTGAACTTTAAGGCAACCAATAACATAGCTGAGTATGAGGCTTGCATTTTAGCCTTAGAATCAGCATTAGCCTTGGGAGCAGAAGAGCTCGAAGTATATGGGGATTCAGCCCTTATCATATGCCAGACTAGAGGAGAATGGAAGACTAAGGATGAGAAGCTGCTGCCATATCACGATTATCTAGAGACATTGGTGAAAGAATTCCATCAAATAAAATTCTTTTACCTGTCTAGGCAAAAGAACAAGTTTGCGGATGCCTTAGCCACTCTAGCATCCATGGCAGAGATCCCAATAGAAGGGGGAGTAGCACCAATGATCATTGAATCTAGAGAAGAACCCATCTACTGTTGTGCCCTAAGGGAAGGAGAACCAAATGACGGGAAGCCATGGTATCATGATATTCAGCAATACCTAGAAAAAGGGGAGTATCCGCCAGAAGCATCTTATGTTGACCGAAGAGCTTTGAGAAGGTTAGCTAGCCAGTTCATTCTGTGCAGTGGGAAATTGTATAAAAGATCTTATGATGGTGTCCATCTCTTGTGTGTAACAGAAGATGAAGCAGAACGGATCATTCAGGAAATACATGAAGGGGCTGGGGCTCCACACATGAATGGGTATATGCTTGCGAAGAAGACTCTGAGACTAGGTTACTATTGGTTGACCTTAGAAAGTGATTGTGCTAAACATGTTAAGAAATGCCATAAGTGCCAGGTGTTTGCAAGTGGTAAGCATCAGCCATCCATGCCACTCACTACCATGTCATCACCATGGCCGTTTGCAACATGGGGCATTGATATCATCGGCAAGATCACTCCTGCGGCCTCGAATGGGCACGAGTACATATTGGTGGCCATAGATTACTTTACCAAATGGGTAGAAGCAGCGTCGTACAAGACTTTGAATGCTAAGCAGGTTGCCAAGTTCATACAGTGCAACATCATCTACCGGTATGGAGTGCCACGGGAGTTTATTTCAGACAATGGGCAGCATTTCAAAAAAGAGACCGAAGAGCTTCTTAAGAAATATGGTATAGTACATCACCATTCCTCTCCTTACCGTCCGCAGACTAATGAAGCAGTGGAGGCAGCTAATAAGAATTTGAAAACCATTTTGAAGAAGACCACTGATACGTACAATGATTGGCATGAGAAGTTGCCTCTGGCATTGTGGGGCTATCGTACATCCATTAGAGCGTCAACTGGGGCTACGCCCTACTCGTTAGTGTATGGTATGGAAGCAGTGTTACCAATTGAGTTAGAGATGCCTTCACTAAGGGTAGTTATGGAAAGCCAACTAGCAGAAGTCGATTGGATGAGGGATAGATATGAACAGCTGTCCCTAATTGACGAGAAGAGATTGAAGGCCCTGTACCATGTTCAAGGTTATCAGAGAAGGATAGCTCGAGCATTCAACAAGAGAGTTAAAAACAGGGGCTTAAAGAAAGGGGATTTGGTACTCAAAGAAATCAGAACGCCGATTCATGATCCGAGAGGGAAGTTCAAGCCAAGTTGGGTGGGACCCTACATCATCAAAGAGATATTATCAGGCGGAGCAGTGCGTCTTATGGACATAGATGGGATCGAATTCTCTCAACCCACCAATTTGGATCAATTGAAAAAGTATCACGTATAAATAAAAAAAAATAAAAAAAAATAAAAAATAAATAAAAAAAAAGAAGCCCGCTAAGTAGAAAACCTTAAAAGGCTGCTTAGGCAAAAATTAGGGCAAGAGCTCGCTAGGTAGAAAACCTGCAAAGGCTGCCTAGGCAAAAAGTAGAGCATTCAAAAAAAAAAAAATGCTTTTCAATTGATCCCATGAACTACAAGGACCTGATTCTCCAAGTATTCAAAACAAGAAAGTTGAAAGTTTTATGAAGAAAAAAAGATATTCAAATGATGGAGATATGTAGGCAACCCATAAAGTTACCTTGGGTGCGGTCCAATTCTTTAAGGCAAAACAACCCTGTGTTTGTTTTCAATTGTAATTGTTTGAAGTGATTTATTCAAAACTAAAAAGATAGAATTCTTTTATTCATGAAATGAAGAGAAACCTTTCAAAGGTCTATTACATGCCATATGATTCTAATTCCATTCATTCTGAATAATAAAAAGCATGGGAAATATGTTTCAAAAGTTCTGTCAAATCCTTCGTTCCTTCCTTGAAATTTCTTCAGAGTCATCATCTCTTCTTCTCTCGTAAAGTACTACTTGTAAAACATTAGGTGGAAGTGACGAAGTGTCCCCTCGCTCTTCAGATGAGAGACTTTCGATAAGTCATGAGATCCTAGCCTTCATTTCTTGTCCCCGAGTACCCATATTCTGAGATAACCATTGCCTATAAGCCTCATCCAGTTCAAAAGGCCCATGAGAGAAATCAATGTGAGTTGTGCGCAATACAGATGGCCACCTTGACATTAAAACCTTCACCAATGATGGAGAGATCGCCTTGGAAGTATAAGTATGCTCTAAGAGAGATGGAATTGTCTGTTTGACTCCCATTTGGCGAAGCAATCGGGTTGCTCAATAAAAAGAATTACATTTCAACCCTACCAGAACCACCACAGAATAACCTAGAGAACAGAGCAAATAATGGCCAGAACATTTCTAGTCATGTACATACACCATAAAAGTGAGGAAAACTTGTTTTGGCACAAACGTTTGCAAATTACAAATGATTTTCCAAGTGAAACCCCATGTCTCATAGAAGATTGATCAATGTCTTCGAGAGCTCCTCCTTATCCCTCTGCTAGATCCCTCGCCAGCTGAAGAATGACGTGGTGGGTCAGGTGCCTGAAACGGTGTTCACGGTTTGATCAGTTTGTGAGAAGGGAAGGAAGATGAATTTGGGAATGTGATTTGAGATTACCTGTTGACGAGTGAGAGCGGAAGTCCTCAAGCTCATCCTGCAAAGGTCACGCCTCATGGCGGTAGTGAGATCAATGTAATCCTGGCAATACTCTCAAGGAACCTATCAAGAAGGAAATGATGTCAGTGTATCCGTGGGCTGCACAAACACGCTTGTGTTATATTCTCATCATGGGAAATGTTGTTATTTCTAAAGGACCTTTGATTCAAATGCAATGCAAACATGATTATTGATTTACATATCATGAAATGAAGTAAAATTTATGCTTTGAATGAACCAAAATGATCAATACATTTTCAAAAAGGTTTTTACAAAACGATGTGTGCATATTGGATGATACAATTTATTATCAAAGGCATGGTTGGTGTCACCAAAATCCGAAGTGTTTCAAATTCAAAATTGATGGTATTTTAATCAAATTAAACATCATGGAAAATTTTTGAGATACTTTACTTGACATGAGATGACTTGTAAAGAAGAAAATGGATGATGGTGCCATTTAGGCATTTTATCAAACATGTGATATGCATATTTTCAAAATGATATTTTCAAAGAAGATTGATCATGGCAAATACTTTTTAAAATCCTACAAAAATCATTGAAACATGATTATGATATGTTTGATTTGAAAAATCAAAGTTTACTTCATTGAGGCATTTCATCAAACACTTGGTGTGCACCATTGACAAGCTTGTGAAGCTATGAAATGGGGCTCCCATGCTTTTCCCAAAGGTTACAATGATATGAAAATCAACAATCACAACATGCAAACAAGCATTTTATTTCAATCAATTGCATATGAATCAAGAGTTATTGAGGAAATTTAACTTACATTGTCTTTGGAGTGAATATACGAAAGATGTGTTCTAGGCTCCAAGAGTAGAGATGGTGGATGGGAGTCTCCATATGAGGGTGCCTTGTATCTAGCTTTGACTTCCAAGAATGGATACTTCAAGTAAGGTGGAGGAAATTGATTTCTATCCATTTTTGAAGAGAATGGAGTATGTGGGAAATAGAGAGGTTCACACCAAATGAAAACAAGTTGAAGAACTTGAGGAGATGAGGGTGATTTTGTGTTTCTAAGGATATGAACCAATGTTTTGGTTGAATTTGTAATGATTGAGAATCAAAAGCTAGGGTTTTGGAGCAAAACCAAGCTTGGAGGTTGCTTAGAATAAGCACAAAATGGCATACATGAGCATGGGGGGGGTTTTAAAACAAAAAAATTTTCGGGTCACACATGGTGACCGTCCTAGCTAGGACGGTCAACCGTCCAGGCTTGGACGGCTAGCCGTCCAGACTAGGACGGCCGCCAGTGCTCCCAATTTGATTTTTCTCATTTTTTTTTTATTTTTGATTGAATTTTCTTGAAAATTTAGTTCATTCTTGCATAAATCATTCCTAAGTGATGATTTTGAGTATTTATATGGGAGATGTACCATATAAATGATTTTTGAAAGTATTTATATGGGAGATGTACCATATAATTGATGATATGTTCATATGGGA
>JAESVK010081333.1:19896-54172 GCA_017140935.1 Hamamelis virginiana | reverse complement strand
ATATATATAATTAATTAATTATTGGACTATTATTATAATTTTTGGCATGTCATCATGCATAATAATAGTATTTTAATTCAACAATCAATTTTTCAAAATATATATCCTATAATTATTTATCAATCTCGATTATACTTACTTTAGCTATGATGATAAGATTATTTATATATACACAGCTTTTCATGATATACGTTTTAAGAACTTATGCGTTTAGGGGGACTCAAAAAGTTATTATAGAGCCTAGCTATTTGAGATCATGAAGGAACTTAGGTTGTGTTTGGTTGGAGGGCTTCCACGCGGGTTTGTGGTTTCGCACCCCAAACCTTTGTTTGGGGGAGGTGGGTTTGGGGTCTGCTACAGAGGGCGCTGGGTTGAGGGAGACGGCTGGTGGGGGGCATGCGTAACCTGTTGGAGCTGGTGGGTTGGGGGGTTTGGCACCCCGGGAAGGCAATTACTATAATCTATATTGACGAGCGTACCCTTCATCTTCTCTGGCAACGAATTTGATTTCCATCTCTATCCCACATATGTCACACGCCCCTCACACGCCCCTGTTTTATGTGGCAGTAGATCCATGGAAGAAGAAGAAGAAGAAGAAGAAGAAGAGAGGAGTCGCCGCAGTAGCCGGAGAAGAAAGCCGCAGTCGCCGGAGAAGAAAGCCAAATCGTCGCCGCTGTCGCCGCAGTAGCCGGAGAAGAAAGCCGCAGTAGCCGGTGGGAGAAGAGAGAGGAAGCCGTGAGTAGTCGTCGTCGCCGTGAAGCCGTGAGTCGCCGGTCGTCGTCGTCGTCGCCGTGAGTCGCCGGTCGTCGGTCGTCGTCTGCTGCGGACCAGTCGCGCTTGGTTGGAGGTCGACTCGTTCTCTGTTTCAAATGAATATATATATATATATATACACACCAGATTTTTATAAATATATATATAAGATTATATATAAATCAATTATTATCAGATTTTCATATATATAATATATATCAGATTATATATAATATATATAAAACAATGAAGGGTAATTTTGTAATTTCAAAAATAATTGCTGCAATTCTATGGTCCAAACAAACACAGGTTAGGCTTGAAGCCCAGTCATCTTAATCCTGAACCCCAGCATTCCAAACAAAGTTTACAAACCCAAACCCAAACCCCCCGATTAGACATTCCCAGGCTTGAGATTCCTAACCCGCGTACCAAACGCAACCTTAGTGGTTTAATTAGCTAGGGGGTTTAAAAAATATTATTTGAGTCTATTTGAGATCGTTACATATAATTATAATTATTAATGAGTATCCGGAACATTATGTTCAAGATATCAAAACCTTGAAATAGAAATTTAATATATATATATATATATATATATATATATATATATATTAGACCCGATCCTGCAAGGACGTCTCTACGCTCTTATCGTAAGGACACCTTCACTGGGAGAGGTATTTTTGAAAAATCGGCCGTTGGATTATATAATCATTATATGTATGTCATGTCTGCCAAAAATCACAGTGATCCAACGATTGGATTTTAAAGTACAGGCATTTAAACAACTTTGACAGCATCCAATGGTAAATATTGTTAAAGAGTTTCAAGGATTGGTTTTTGAAAACCAATTATTGGATCACTGTGATTTTTGGCAGACATGATATTCATAAAAATATTATCTAATCCAATGGTCGGTTTTTCAAAACATCATTCCTATGAGTTTCAAAAGGGACGTCCTTACGATAGTGAGCGTAAGAACGTCCTGACAGACAAGATCACTTATATATATATATATATATGAAATTAATTTTAAGCACATTTATAGGTAAGTTAATAGAACGGGGGATTACTTAATGAATTTAGATCATGAATGGGAATACTATATGTGTACGTGGGAAAATATAGTGACAAATAATTACTTTGGAAGATGCCCTGGTGGTGCCACCTAGCGTATTTGATATGTTTGTATGCATGATGTTGTTCTTTTGCCAAATATGTTTATATATTTGTGAATTGAAGGGTGTGAGAACTCCCTTTATATAAGAGAGAGAGAGAGAGAGAGAGAGAGGACATGATTAAAGAGTGTGAAAAGGGGTTCGTTTTTTCCGCAAGCTGGTTCGAAGGGTTGGGCTTTCAGGTTCTTTCCATTCAGAAGGGAATGGTGTATGGGCCCCATTCTGGTCTTTCTTGTTTCTTCTTTATCCTTAGACCAACAACTTTGAATGGAATTTTTTTATTCTGCGTTTCGAAATTTTGAAAACTAGATTACATCATGATCAATCTTTTATTACTATCTCTTTATATATAATTTAAGGAAAAAAAAAGTAATATTTTTGTCATATTTTTTATATTTCATCAAACTGTCATTCTGTTAATTATAAGGTGCACCGTACGCAAAGTTACAAAAAATGACTATTGTAAAATTCATTACAATACAAAGCTTAAAATTACAGTGATTCAATAGTAAGTTTTTAAAAAAACCATCAGAAAAAAGAACTGGTGATATTTTAAAAAAACAAAAAAAAAAAAAATTATAAATTTTCACAGTTAAATTTTTCAAAAACTGATCGTTGAATTATTATAATTTTTGATAAATATTAAATCGATAAAATATTTATCTGATTCGATGGCACTTTATTCTATAATGAATTCTAAATACATCATCTTATAGAAAATGGCATAAAATATATCTTATAATAATATATCTATTCCAATTTTTAATTTACGAGAGTGTAATGAAGTAATTGCCGTTACTCAAGTTTAGAGGGTTTGGGCAGTGCATTATGACGTGTGTTTGTTTCGTGGTGGTCCCATGCGAAACGGTATCCTCTAGATCGGGTAGACCCATGGACGGGGGTAGTCCTATGTTCACATTGTTACATGTGGCAAGGAATTATGGGGAACATTTACTTTCCATTTCCAGGTGTCGTTATTTAACATTTTTTAAACTTAAAATTCTTTCCGTATCAAAACTCTGCCACGCCAGCATTCAAAATTATTTTGTTTTTAATATTTCTCAAACAACCCCTAAGCATCACTCCGTGTTAGAATGGGTAAAGAAACCCCTAATCAAGGGTGCTCTGTTCAAGGTTAAAACAACTTCACTTGGCAGTGGATTTACTTTTCAACAACCCAAACAATCCCTTGAAGTATCTAAGGATTTGGTTGAAAACTTACATGCCAATATGCCAATATGCCAGTAGATAGTTTCTTTTCTTGACAAGATCCCTTCATTTACTCTTTTAATGTATTTCTGTATTCTAGCTCTTGATCATTTCCTTGAATATCTTATCTTATCTTAATTTGATTTTTCAATAATATTCCTTCATTTCCTCTTTTAATGTATTTCTGTATTCTAGCTCTTGATCATTTCCTTGAATATCATATCTTATCTTAATTTTTTTTTTTCAATAATATTATTAGAAGACAAAAAGATTTTATTGTAATGATTTGATGGATGATGTCATCAAACCAACAAATATAACTATTAGATGCACTTTTTTTTTTTTTATAAAACTTATATCAAGTTTGACATGAAATTCTATTCAATAATTATTGCTTATGATCGATAAGGAATGATCATGTGTACATATGTTGACTTAGTCAGTAGGATATCTTTAACCAACAATGGAATATATATTTTAAAAAATTAATCGTGAATTAGATACTCTTCTATGGATATCGTATATATCAAAAATCATAATGATCCAATATCAACATTTCAAAATACATATTATAAAAAATTATGATTATTGAAAACTATCACGGTTTTTCACAATAATAGTTGTTAGGAACCGACCGACGTTGAATCACTGTAATTTTTTTGTATGCATAATATGAATAAAAAGAGTGTTTAATCTACCGATCAATTTTCCAAAAATACATATCTCATAATTAAAGAATATGTGCACATGATTGTTCTCGTGCTTGTGATCTGACATAAGCTAATAGTTTTATTAGGTTGGTGTGATCATTTACCATATGTCAAAATGCTGCACTTAAGGCATTTTATTATTATTATTATTATTTTGGGGAATGGGAGTATGATTATGCGAAGAAAAAAAAACATAAAGGAGAGAGATGGAATTGAGGGTATAATTTAAAACGGATCCATGTGAGAAAAGGAAATCTTATCATTTAATAACGAGAGTTTGGCTTTTAACGAAAATATGCCCTTCACTTTATTTGTTGCCTTGTTGGACATGTAGTGAATGCAGTTGTGCTGCTTTTTTGATGCAACTTTATGGGTAGGGATGTCAACGGGGCGGATTTGGGACAGGTCACCCCTCTTCCAACTCCGTCCCATTTAAGAAAATCTCATCTCATTTCCGTCCCAAACCCGTGACGGGTCAGGATTTGAAATCTCATTCCTGTCCCAATTAAAAGACCCCATCTCATTACCGTCTTGTTCCATTTACTATTTTCTTTCTTCTTTTCTCAATTTTCTCAATACCTAAATAAATTACAAAATATATCGATAAACATTAAAGATAATTGTTACTTCTAAGAGTAAAATAAATTAAACCCCTTAAGGGGCATGATTGAAATTTCATTTTATTAAGGAGAAATTTATTTGTATAATACCTATAAAATAAATATAATAAAAATACAAAAACATATATAATCGGGGCGGGGCAGGTTTTTAAGCCCTCATCCCAAACCCTATAGGGTTTTCAAAAAAAATCTCAAACTCGCCACTAACCCTATTAGGATGACCCCAAACCCTTCCCAATAGGGGCGGGGCGGGTACCCTGATAAACCTGCCCCGTTGACATCCCTATTTATGGGTCTCCCCTTCTTTTTCTGAAAGAGAATGCCTCTTGTTCATACTTTGCTTCATGTCCTCCGAGCTATTCATTATTCAGTATGCTGGTTATATATAAACTCCTAAACACATAACACCTATAATGTGTATGTCACGTATAATGTTATATGTCTAGGAGGCATATACGACCGGCACATTGAATAATTTTTCCTCCCAAGATTAAAAACTTCATGACACTCATGAATAGCCCCATAGCCCAACTTGACCCCACCTCATTTCGGTTGCTAAATCCAAGCCTAAATTGGAAGGGAAATAGTAATTGGACCACCATTTAAATTATCTTATTAATGATCACCTGATGATAAAACTTCTTACTTTCATGCATTTTTGAAAGAGCGGTGCTACCAGTCCCGTGCAACTTAACCGCAGTTCTATCCGGTCTGTGCCACATCACACTCAACTCAGTGAAAATCTCAAAATGCTTTGAAAACTCAAAAAAAAAAAAAAAAAAAAAATGAAAACACTAAAAAAACTCTCAACTAAGTGAAAATATTCCAAACTCAGTGAAAAATACTCCCAACGCAGTTAAAAGACAGTGGAAATACTCAAAATGCTTTGAAAACTAAAAAAAAAAAAAATGAAAACACTAAAAAAACTCAGTAAAAACCCAAAATATTTTTTTACTATTTTTAAAACTCAATAAAAACCTTTATCAGCCCACAACACAGTGAAAACACATAAAAATGGACGGTGAAAACACTCAAAATACTTTGAAAACTCAAAAAAAAAAAAAAAAAAAAAAGTGTGTACTAGTTGCTTTGACAGTGTAACCGCTGGAGCAAGAGCTTCACCAGCCATGTTGCTATGTAACCTGATGCACCTGTCACGCACACCACCTTCTCTGCCGAGAGAGATATACCTTCACAGTTTCGCTCTAATCGCCTAAAAATGGAGAGTGACAAGACAAAAAAATTGCAGGAGGAAGGGAGAGAGAGAGTAGACAGAAATACCTTCACTTTTATAGTAGAGGTGATAGGTCTGAGGTGATGGGTCTGACTTTCAATGCTACCTTCACTTTTAAATGCATTTGTATTTATTATCTCACTCTCACACACATGCCAAAAGGGGAGAGATCTACAAAATCAGGTGATGATTTTTCCTTGAAAATAGAGAGAGACGGGAGAGAGAGTGAGAAGAGATATGGATAGTGTAGGATACGCCAATAAGTACGGGAGTAGGATACGGGTTTAATAGCATTTTCCCTTCTGAAAAGCACGGAATCAGAGATTCTATAATTCTGCTACGTTATGTGATCCCCAAAAATGGAGCCTAAATGGTGGTTCATTTAGCGACACTCAGGTTGAAAACTTGGGTCACATCCTAAACAGGCACATTACAATTGTCTCAACTAAATGGTCAACTAGTAATCATTATGGAGAACCTGATTACTGTGGCCTAATTGCACAAACAAGGTCATGTGTTGATTCAGTTGTTTTGGCTAGAGTCTAACCCTATGGTAATCAAGTGATTACTGTAGCCTAATTGCACAAACAAGGTCATGCACAAACAAGCCATGTCTATGGCTTCTCTCACTGCCCGAAAAATTATTCAGTATGCCGATTATATATAACTTCCTAAACACATAATACCTATCATGTGTATATCACGTGATAATGTTAATTATATGTCTAGTAGGTTATATATAACCGGCTCATTGAATAATTTTTCCTCCCAAGATTAAAAAGTTCATGACACTCATAGATAGCCTATGACCCAACCTGACCCCACCTCATTCCGGTTTCTAAATCCAAGCCTAATCCTATTGGATGTTACTTTCTTGGCATAACAGTTATTTCAAGATAAATTAATTTTGTAAGCTGGGATTTTAGTATTGTTATTAAACCCGGACCGGACCGGCCGGTTCAACCGGGAACCGATCCCCTCTCCGGCTGGTTTAACCCGCAAAAACCCGTTTTTTAAATAAACCGTTCAATCCGGCGGTTCAACCGGTCAAAAAACCGGTCAACCCGATTCTTTTTAAATTTTTTTTTTTTTTTTAAGGTGCTAAAATAACTAAAACAGTCCCAATATTTTTAAAATCTCTTAAAGCCAAGAAGGCTAAAAGGGCAAATTAGTTTTAAAAAATCTCAAATAACAAAAAGAAACCAAAGCACCTAATTTAATAATACAATATTCTTATCTTGCATTTTAAAAAATGTATATAATAAAGATTGATCAACAGTAATTATCAATTTTCAATTTTGATGACTGCACATAAATTCAAATATATGAATTGATTGTACAAACATTTAAAAAGAATTATATTTTGAATCATTTACAGCTTTTATTCTAATAAATAAATAAATAATATATTTATGACATCACGGTTCAACCCGGCAGTTCAACCGATTGACCCTTAACCCGGTAACTTTTCCGGTTCGATGAACGGTCAGGATTTTAAAACATTGGATTTTAGTGATTTATGTGGATAAAGTTGAGTTTTGAACCAAAGTAATTTGTGTCACTTTATGTGGGCTAGCATTGGATGTCATCCAAGGTCCAAGGTGGCCTACTTGCAAAAACAAGGTCATGTGTTGATTCAGTTGTTTTGGCTAGAGTCTAACCAGGGCCGGCCCTAGGGATAGGCTCAAGAGGCCATCGCCTAGGGCATCAAAATTTTGCCAGTTTTTAGGGATATCGTCTTGAGCTAAAGTCTGCATATATATATATATATTGTATAAGGCATCCCATTAGGCATCCCATTAGGCATTAGCCTAAACCCATAAGCTCTTAACTCAGCCTTGCAACAAAACAAAAAAAAAAAAAAAAAAGAGTGAGTTTCTTGATTTGAGATAAACAAATTTTTTGGGCAATGTTCTACAATTTAGCCTCTATTTTTTGTTATTGCATTTTTTCTTAAAATATTATTTTTGTTGATTTCTTGATAACATTGTTCTATTTTTGTATAATACATTTATGGAAACTATAGTTGAATTATATTCAAGAGTTGTAATCGAATTTTGTTTATTAATGTAATTATATTTGTAATGATGATAGGAGGCTTAGGGTGAGCATATTGAAAACCCTAATTGTGAATTGATTGTTGATTTTGTTGCATGTCTTGTTTATTTGTTTGATATATTTGTAATAGTGACAGAAGGATTGAGTCTTTTGAAAACCCTCTTTGTTAATTGATTGTTGTAGGTTTTGTTTATTTGTTTGATATATTTGTAATGATGACAAGAGATTTGGGGTAAGTCTATTGAAAACTCTCATTGTGAATTCATCGTTGTAGGTTTTGTTTATTTGTTTGATAAATTGGTAATCATGAAAGGAAATTTGGGGTGAGCCTATTGAAAACCCTCCATGTGAATTGATTGTTGTAGGTCTTCTTTATTAGTTTAAGGAAAATTCCATTTGTCATCCCTTTCCATTTTGCCTCGTGCATTTGACCAACTTGGAATAAGTATTTCGAGAAACCGACTGTTTGATTTTGATATTCCACTTATAATTATCATGAATGCAAAAATTACATTGATCCAATGGTTGATTTTTGCAATTATGAAAAAAATTATAAAAAAATAATGAAAAAATTGTGAGAAACTATCACAGTTTATTTTTTAAAAAACTAACCGTTAAATCAGTGTAATTTTTTGCATTCTTAATACATATAAGTGGAGCATCAAATTCAACGGTCAGTTTTTCAAAATAACTGTTCCAAGTTGGTCGGATGCACGAGGGAGGATGAAAAGAGAAGACGAATAGAATTGTTGTTAGTTTAATTATATTTATAACAATGATAGGAGGTTCATGGTGAGCCTATTGAAAATTCTAATATTTCTGAATTCATTATTATTGGTTTTAGCTTTTTTTTTTTTTTCTTTTAAAAAATATATATATTTGTAATAGTGATAGGAGGTTTGGGATGAGCCTATTGAAAACCCTATTTGTACTATGGGCATTTAGAAAACATGGTCAGACCCTGGTCTTTAGTCAATTGAAAAAGAAGGTTAGCAGAGGTAAAATCTAATACTCTGACAAAATTAAAATGAACCAGAATATATTAATGAACAAACATTTCTGCCTTCGATGTTTTAGTTTTAGCTTGTTGGGCTGCAAATAGATATATACTTTCATAAATTTGGTGGGCAGCAGAGGAAAACATGCTATTTATCTTTTTGGTAATGTCAATATGTACCTAGGTGCTGGAACTTATGCTATGGGACAAACAGTGTCATAATTGACTCTCCAGATGCCGTAATATTGAACAAACTAAATTGGAAGTAAGAATGAAAAGGAAATTATTTCATATGTGTAGGTTATATATAAGCTTCTAGACACATAACATCTATTATATGCATGTCATGTCACAGTGTAATGTGACTTCTGTAGGACCAATTTTTGGATAGATTTTGAAAAACTACCCTTACTTCTTACGAATTTGATGCTCACCAAAAATAACAATGATCCAATGGTTGGTTTATGAAAAATGTCACTATTAAAAATCGTGACTTTTTTGTTATCTAAAATGTTACCAATTTTTCCTAGACACATTTTTCAAAAACTGACCATTGGATCATTACGAATTTTTTTGTAGACATAAAATTCATAAGAAATAGATCTAATCCGATGGTAATTTTTCAAATCTATTTTATAATTGACCTTGCGCAAGTTACTTGCACAAATTTTATGTAAGATGTACCTTATAATAAACTTTCTGAATGAAGAATAAAGAATGGTATAACAGCATAAAACAAGAGGAGGAAGTCAATTTACTTTGGACATGAAAAAATCATATGTAAAGGGAAATTAGGTAATGATATTTAGTCATTTCCGTCTTTTCAATCCCACATGAATTAAAAACTAAAAAGCAGTGTTATTAAACCCGGACCGGACCGGCCGGTTCAACCGGTTGGACCGGGAACCGATCCCCTCTCCGGCTGGTTCAACCCACAAAAACTCGTTTTTCAAATAACCCGTTCAACCCGACGGTTCAACCGGTTAAAAAACCGGTCAACCCGGTTTTTTTTTTTAAAATAATTTTTTTTAATTTTTTTAAGGTGCTAAGATGACTAAAATAGTCCCAATATTTGTAATGATTGCACATAAATTCAAATATATGAATTGATTGTACAAACATTTTAAAAAAAAATTATATTTTGAATCATTTATAGCTTTTATTCTAATAAATAATTAAATAAATAAATAAATAATATATTTATGACGTCACGGTTCAACCCGGCGGTTCAACCGGTTGAACCGGTTGACCCTTAACCCGGTAACTTTTCTGGTTCGATGAACGGTCCGGTTTTTAAAACACTGCTAAAAAGTTAGTTAGGAAGGAGAATGTAATTTTCAAGAGAAGCACCTAAAAGCACAAGTCAAGTCTGTTTGGATAAAAATAGAGAAGTAGATGAGTTGTTTTTGTTACTTTTTGAATGAAACAACTAGCCACTTGCTTTTAAGAAAAGTTTAAGTAGTTTTTCTTCAATGAAAATTATAGATGTCAACCTTACCATTATTGCTTAAACTCACTAAAAAAAATACCCAATATATCCCAGTTTCCGAACACAATTGACTTCTGTTTATATTTTTCTGAACTTTTGCTTCTCCTTTAAAAGCAAGTTTGAAGCTATCCCAAATGAACCCTTAGTAAAGACATTCATTAGTTCAGGCTTGGATTGGATCATCTTAACATATGTAGGGATTTTAAGCCCTAGCACAGCCTGTCTAAAATCTGCATCCTTAGGTTGCCCACTGAGTTGCTTGAATAGTCTGGCAGTGTTTAGAGACCACTCAAAGTGACAGGCTTCTACCATGTGAGTTTCAAAGTGGTCCCTCTTGGAAAATACTTTAGGAACAGTGGGTCTAGTGGTGTCAAAATGTATAGGCCGCCCATTCGATCCGCTGACTGGTCCGTTAAGCTAACCGATCAAGTCCGATAACCAATGGACTGGACTGATTTGATCCATAGTAAATGGACGGATTGGGCTAAGATTTTTTGTCCAACGGGCCGGCCTGATTCGAGTTCATTAAGTGGCCAGATCCTATCTGAAGCCCGGTCTGATATGGTCCAACCATTAGACCATCAATTAGCCCGATCTATTTGGTCCAATCCGTTAGGCCCGATCCGTTTGGTCCGACCATTAGCCCCATCCGTTTGGCCCATATATACTTTAATAGTTATAATGTTAAAAAAAATATATATATATATAATTGAATTTGTCACCTTAAATTTAATCGAATTGAAAAAAAACTTAAACTTAGTAACACCTTAAATGTTATAATGTTCATGTACTTTAATTTGACACCTTAAATTTGAATTGAAAAAAAAAAGTAAAAGAATGAAAAAATAAAAAATTGAAAGCCCGTTAGCCCGATCCATTAGATCGATCTATTAGCCCGATCCATTAGTCCATTAACACGATCCATTAGCCCGATCCAATATGATTTGAAGCCTGGTTCGATATGATACCATTACCATAGTGGATCAGTCTAATGGATCGGATTGGACAGGCTTTCAGCTTATTGGGCTGGCCCGATCCGACCAAATTGACACTACTAAGTGGGTCTCCCAGCAAAAAATATGAAAATATGAGATTCATTAGAGACACATAAGTGTATCCTAAATTTGAGACATAGCATTGCTCCAATAAGTAGGTCTCCCATTCGTCTCTAGAGCAGGGAGTTGTTTGACAAAAAAAAAAAAAAATAGAGGAAAAAACCACACAATCTTGAACGTAAAAAAGCAACTTATTGATTTTCTTCGTCGCCGGCATGCATTTTTCTCTTCATCGCCATATGGGAGAAGACGATCGAAAAAGCCCTTTGAATGTCGGCCGTGGATAGAGCAAATGGAAAACCCTCCCCAAAATCAATTAGAAACAAATGTGGAAAGTGGTTGGCTCAAAAACCACTATAAATCCATATCTCTAAATTTTGAGTTTTTTTTAAAAATGACCTTTTAAAAATATATATATACAACTCTGACCTCCATTCAAAAATATATACAAGAGTGACCCTCTGACTCGGTCAAACCCAATAAACCGCTGTTAGAAACAGCAGTTATTTAAAATATACATAAACCGCTGTTTGAAACAACGGTTCTTAAGTGACCCCCCCGGCTCCTCTGCAGGTTTGGTGATCTGAGAGGTTCAATTAAGAACCGCTGTTTGAAACAACGGTTATTCTACATAAACCGCTGTTTGAAACAGCGGTTCTTAATTGAACCTCTCAGATCACCAAACCTGCAGAGGAGCCGAGGGGGTCACTTAAGAATCGCTGTTTCAAACAGCGGTTTTTGAAGAATTTTTTTTTTTTTTTTCCATTTCCCCCTCTTTAGATCATTATTCCTTCATACATACATCCCTGATACAATTTTGGATACATTCAAATCACAAAACAATCCACAAATCATTGACAAGCCACAATCCATAATCCCAACTAAACATACACCCACCTCCCTAAACGACCTAAATACAATAAAAAATAAAACATGGCCATATCTTCTGTAAATGCAATAGTTCTAAAAGTACAACCCAAACGTCCTAAAATTGAAATAGTTAAACATTTACACAGTATATATATATAGATGCACACATCACATAATATACTAGAAATACATCAATTTCTCGCCGTCCTTCTCTTATTTCGATGCGACGGTTCAGCATCATCCTCAGGTCCTGCACTTGATCCAGTGCCTAACTATGTCAGTTGTGAAGGACCAATAGTGAAATCATCAGCTGGTGCTGCAGCTGCAGGTACACGTGCACCCCCTCGTCTACCACTTCGACGACCTCTAACCCTTGCTCGACCACCTCTGCCTCGATCCGCAACATCATGCATGGCTAATTCTCTATTCAAATGATCGTGCTCCCCAACATGATCTATTGTGGTTGTGCACATACCCATCACCTCCTCAAATGCGGCACGTGCATAGTCATCAATGTTGTGACGCAACGCCGTAGCACAACGTTTGACAACGGCTATCATAGTGTTAACCTGAAACATAGAGAAGATATGTTTTGTTATACAATTATACATTTTATAATCCAAATATAAGTTTCATACGAATAGTCACGTGCATGGCCTACCAATGCATGAGTCCTGGATACCGATGGCTCATACTCAGTGTTTTAAAAACCGGACCGTTCATCGAACCGGAAAAGTTACCGGGTTAAGGGTCAACCGGTTCAACCGGTTGAACCGTGACGTCATAAATATATTATTTATTTATTTATTTAATTATTTATTAGAATAAAAGCTATAAATGATTCAAAATATAATTTTTTTAAAAATGTTTGTACAATCAATTCATATATTTGAATTTATGTGCAGTCATTACAAATATTGGGACTATTTTAGTCATTTTAGCACCTTAAAATAAATTTAAAAAATTATTAATTTTTTTTTTTTAAAAAAAAAAACCTGGTTGACCGGTTGAACCGCCGGATTGAACGGGTTATTTGAAAAACGGGTTTTTATGGGTTGAACCAGCCGGAGAGGGGACCGGTTCCCGGCCCAACCGGTTGAACAGGCCGGTCCTGTCCGGGTTTAATAACACTGCTCATACTGCATCGGAGGTGGCTGCGGTGGCAGCTGAGTCGGAGGTCCAATCCTCTGACGAGTGATTGACCCATACCATGCCATATAAATCTCTGTGGCATCTGGAGCATCAGTATGCTGTACGACAATGTGGTCCGCTCGACTATTCCACAGCAACACATGGTCGATGTGTGTAGAAACCCAGTCTGTGTTACCTCGTCCACGTCTATCTATTGCGTGCAACCTCTCTAGAGTGTCACATAGGTCCGGAATATGCTGAGCCAACCCAAACTGTCTCATCACTCTATCAGGGAGATGGAACTCAACAAATGCAAAGCATATTAAGGGAACCCGAGATCTCCACAAATGCTGGCCCTCAAGACAAATCAGTGGAACTGTCAACAAGCGAGCATTGGTATATGGTTCCCAGATAACCTGTTTATAGATGTCCAGAAAGCACATAAAATTTAGATTAAACAAGAAGCCTATTTGGAAAATGAAAATATTTTTGTTAGGAATATGAATTATAAACATACAACAGTGAATATTACCTTATGAACAGCCTGTTGATCCAACTGATCCCGATAGAACTTTAAGACCCCAGTTGGGTTTTCCATATATGTCCTTTGCTGCAGCCACCTAGCACAACACATACACATTATTATTAAATTAAATTCGATGGTAAATCAATTTACATTTCAAAACAAAGTATATATACCTAGCTCCTAATGGAGGTCTGTTTGCTGGATCCGAATGAGCAGCTACATCCTCAGCGACTATCTCTGGCTCCACCTCATCACCTGCTCCACCAACCAACACAGCATCCACCGCAGGTGGCCCTTGCCCTCGTTGTAGTTGAGGACGGCCAATATGTAATCGCTCCCACGACCACAACTAAAAAAAGATATCCACTATTAATTTTAAGTAAAAAAATATAGCTAACTTAAATGCATAGTGTTAAGCCACATACTTGCAATAAGAGCAAGTTACCACTTATCTGCTTCACTGATAGCTGACACGCTCTACACAAGGCCATGTAAAGATGTGCAAGCGTGGCACTGCCCCAACTGTACATACTCGTCCGCTGGAGATCGTCCAGCAATGGTAGGAACATCAAAGGAACTGTGTCCCCTGAAGTATCTGGGAATAACACCGCCCCAAATAAATATAAAATGTAGGCCCTAGCATGGAAGGCCGTGATCGCCTCTAAGTGGATGTGTCCCTCTAGCTGATCCGGGAATGCACTGAAGTTGGTTGATAACCATCGTAGCTTGAGGGAAGATCCAGATATGTCAGAAGCATTTGGTCTAATACCCAATAGGCGCTCACACAGAACAGGCCACTCCTCGTGATGCTGGCTATTGCCTATAACGACATGGCCATCGATACGTAACCCAAGAAGTAAAGCTACATCCTGTAGTGAAATCGTCATCTCACCTACAGGTAGGTGGAAAGTATGTGTCTCTTGTCGCCAACGCTCGACTAAGGATGTAATCAATGGCCAATCTAATGATACATGCCCAATCTGACATAATCCATAGAACCCAGCCACCTGTACTAATGGTCGAACCCTGTCATGAAGTCTCCATACATGGTGATGTTGACACTGTAAGATGTGATCACCCTGTACAGTTATTTGATAATTATTATCTAATTGGATTTAAAATGATACTAAATGGAGTCAATATGATACGTAATATAAGTAATCTTACCTCACCAATCCATACGGCCTCTGAACGGTGAGACCGTTGCAAATGAAGAACGTCCAAAGAATCAGGACCGGGCTCAATACCCAGTAACTGACGAGGAGGTCTCGCTCTACCACCTCGTGTTCGAGCCATTCGTTTCTTACACTCTCTGTAATATTAAATCAATCAAGATCATAAGTAACATGTGAATTTACTACAAGTAACAAGCAAATATCCTGGTAAAGAAAAAGAAATACAATATTACATATGAAATTATAAGATTCAGGAGAAATATAAACAAACATACATTAATATTCCAATATTGCAAATTACAAGACATATCAAAAGTTACATAATTTAATTTGTAGAATTTTTGCTTGGACATGTCCTCCAATTGTGGCCACTCTGCTTGCAAATGGTGCACATAACGGTTCCTTGGCTTTCCCTAGCATCCATTTCATTATGAAAGCGCATTGATTTCGGTCGGCCTTTTTTTTTGTCTCATCCTACAACCATCTATAATCAACGTTGGCCCTTGGTACATTGGACGAACTTCCTTGGCAAGTACATGTTGGAATATAGGTGCCCAAGTTCAAACATATTTTCTCATCTTATAAAATTCTCTGATATAAGGACTCCAACTTAAATTTCTATCAGCACATGCAGCCAATACATGGGAACATGGAAAGTGGTAGAGTGTCAATTTCGTACAAGTGCATGTCTTACTCTCCAAGTCAACGAAATGCTTAAAGCCACCCTTGATCCTATCTTGATACCTACGCACTGCCATTTCAACTTCAAAGTGACCAAGCCTGTGATGAAAAAGCTTAACTTTGTGTCCACCAGCTTTAAGTCCATTTGATTGAAGTCTCAATTGAGCATTAGGGATTAGACCTCTGGAGCCACCAAAGCAGTACGTTCATCCCCCAATTCCCGGCGTTTTGCAAAATATCTTGCAGATCTATAAAAGGTGAGTTGAACAAATGCAGTGATAGGAAGAAAACTGCCATTTTTTAGAACGCTGTTGAATATCTCGAACATATTGGTTGTCATAAACCCATACCGCCGACCCCCATCATGACACAATGCCTAAGACTCGAGAGGAATTTGATCCAACCATTGTTTAACAGCTCCATTTTGAACATGCTCAATTTCAGCAAGCATCCTGTTAAACTTACGCGGTTGACGTTGCCTGGCCATTTCCTCAATATGCTGCTTCAATCGTTTGTTTTTAAATACAGTATTGAAATTATTGACCAAATGTCGTATGCAGTATCGATGGTAAGCGTGCGGCTCATTCCATCCAAGTCTATCATGATGCATTGCGTTCATTATGTCTATATGGCGATAAGATATCACGCAAATTCCTTCCCGCCGTGTCACATATTGCCTAATACAGGACATGAACCATGCCCAACTGCTGTTATTTTCACCTTTTGTATAGACATATGCAAGAGGGAATAGCTGATCATTGGCATCGACGTCCACTGCAATCAAAATTGTCCCCTTGTATTTTTCGTACAAGAATGTACCGTCAATACTAATGAGAGGACGACAATGTTTAAATCCATCAATGGATGGCTTGAATGCCCAAAATACACGCTGCAACATCTCGCAGCTCCCCTTTCCGACAGGCACCTTATTCCATACAACAACAGTCCCAGGGTTTGACTGTTGTAATGCTTCTATGTATGCTGGCAATTCTTTGCAAGATTCTTCCCATGTCCCAAACAATCGCTCAATCACCTTTTATTTAGCATACCAAGCTTTTCTATAGGAGATTTCATATTGATAAGTCTGCTGAATCATAGCTACTATGACAGGTACACTCAACTTTAAATCTTTCTTAACAACTTCAAAAATGTGTTGGGCAATAAAAGATGAATCCAATTGGGCATGGCCATGGCCGCCAATAAGATTGAGACATGTATGGGGCCCACGCAGAGTGACCAATTCAAAGTGTGAACCCACACCCTGAGTTGAGGCACGCATGCGCCAATGGCATTCTGGAAACTTGCACTTCAATGTTAGTAAATCGGGAGTTGATTTCACAACTTTAAACTCTTGATTTGCCTTTACATGAAACAGTTTGACAGCATCCTGAACTTCCTTCTTGTTGTTGAAAATCCGACCAACATACAAGCTCTCACCTGTCCCCATACGCGGATTTTCATCAAGCCATTGGCTAAAAACAGCATCATTCGTATACCGTGGATCATCAAATTATGGAGTTCCTGCTCATACATGCTACTTGAAAGTCCACCATTGCCCTCCTCAACTTCCTCATTCCCATCAAGTTCAATATCGTCGCCCTCCTCGACATCCTCCCCATCTTCGTCTTTATCGTTAACATTGTTGTTCGCACTGACATTCAATAAGATAGGATCAAAGTCCTCGTTCTCTACCATCTCAGGGATTATATTCATATTGACTGCACCTCCTGCTATCTGCTTGATCTTAAAATATGATGTGCGCAATAGAATCCCAAGCGTAGGAATCCACCGGTCGTCAAACAATAATTTCTAGGAGTCCCTAGGTCATATCCACAGGGAGTGGAATAGGTTCTACTCGATTCTTAGGTCTTGCTACCCAATAAATGCAAAGAAAATGTAAAACATGGGGGTTTGTTTGTTGTGAAAGATTTGTGCCAAATTAATGGCAATTTGAGAATGAAAACTTGATGAATGAAGGGGATGGGTCCTATGGGTTCATCCCCTCCAAACCTTCGATAAATGAGCTCTCAAACTAAACTCAGCCAAAATTCCATTTACTCTATGGTCTTGGTTGGAGGATTTGACAATAGATGCTTAAATAAAGTGAAATAAATGATAGAATAAAGTTCAAAACTCTCTTGGGCGTGTTCACAAACAAGTAATTTGCATATGTGCTCATAAACCAAACACAACAAGCTTAACTAGTCATAAAATGGTCATGAATATGAAATTACAAGGATTCAAAAGATGAGAGAGTGTTTAGACTTCATTCCATTGACATTTGAAAGCTTTTGAGATGAGAGAGCATCATTTACCTAGGGCTTGGAGAAGAAATCCACCATAGAACCCACCTTTGGGTGATTAGCTAGCCATACATAGGAGTAAATGCACAAAGAAGAACAATAAATGCATAAGAACTGAAATAAATACTTCTATATTACCAAAAAGATGAAAATACAAGGTCTTCAAGCCAAAAGTAAGATGAAACAACCAAATCTATGGATTACAAGTGAAATAAAGCAAGAACTAACTAAATCTAACATAAACCAAGTGATTAAACTAAATATTAACTAACCTAGAAGGAAATCTAAGAGAGAAATTACAAGCCCCTAGAAAATCTATGGAGAAAACCTAAGAGAGAAGAAAACTAAGAGAGAGAAACCTAAAAGTGTGTAACATTCACCCTTTCCACGGCTGCTGGGGTAAAAACCCCTTTCCTTTGCTTTAGGGTCACATAAAGTTGGAAGGAATTACAAGTTTGCCACCGAAAAGTGAAAAATAGAAGTCTGCTGCGCGGGCCCTCTACTACCGGTAGTAAGTTCACTACCAGTTGAAAAGCTCACTGGTTCCCTGCTTGAATTTCCTGGTAATTCCTATTACTGGTAGTAGATTCTACTACCGGTAGTGAGGAACAACTTTTGCCAAAATGCTTCGTCTTGCTTCCGAACTTCACCAAGCTCAATCCAAGCATGCTCCAGTACTTGCAACAAAAAGGATCGCCGAAAAGAGGGCCTTCAACCCACTCTTTGACAACAAAAACCTATAAAACATTAAAAAGTAAACATTAAGTCAAATGCAACAAAAGAATGATATTTGAATTAGAATGTATGACAAAATGGGGATAAAAGCAATGCTAATAATGTGATTTATGATGCTAATCACTATCATAGAGCTACTCCCACCGGCTGTACCATATTGATAATTTGATTGACTGCATTGTTCATATGATGGAACAAATGTGCACACATCAAAATCTATCATATTAGAGCGTCGGTGGGACCCTACTGCATATAAGTTTTTCCCCAAGTAAAGCTCAGCAACTCGTATATCCTCATTTATCATACTAAACATAGCAATAATTGAACGATCATCAATAAGAGGCAACGCAATGAACTTTTTGGGGTTGTTCGCCACGAGAAATCTACAAGTTATTTCTATTTCGTATTCTCGTCTTTCCCACCCTGTAATATCATGCATCTGGTCCTTCAACTTAGACAACTTGATATTTTCAAAAACTCTTAGTGCTCTAGGCGGAGGACCCTCATATTGAATGCCTTCGGGCCCCATTTTTGCCTCCCCACCCCAATAACATAACACGGTGACATACCGTGGATTCATTGTTCTGTATAGATTACGAAAGTTCAGTCATAGGTGTTACAAATTATACAAATATTAAAACCATTGGAATAGCCAATCTTTCTTGGAATTTTTTATGATCATAACAAGTTTTCGTCTATTGCACAAGGTCACTGCAAGTATATCTAGGAAGAGCCTCAAGAATGCCTAGACAATTAACTAATATCACATTTATTATTTCCTCAACATGTTACTTGGTGATACAAGTCCTTGAGCAGTGGTTGAACATGTGACACATTTAAAGAGATACTATACAATATTATTTGTGAAACTTGCTGACAACTATTTAAATCATTTGGACCAAATAATATTATAGAAGACTAGATGGTCTAGATTTTTTAAAACTATCTAACCAATCCTATATTTTCACCATATAAATCTCCTAGGTTGAAATTATTGACTATTGGGTCCCAATAGGGCCAATACTCTGTTTTTCACATATAATTTAACAAGAGAAATAAATTAGGTCGGCAACTCAAGAGAGAAATGGGCATGCAACTAATCATCACACCTTAAGAAAAAGGTTCCATTTATAAAATTTGCCTATAACTTAATTAACCAATTAAAATATAAGGGAAAAGAGTACTAATATGGCAGAATTTTCATTAGTAAAGATAGGCGCGATGCATATAATGAAAAAAAATATTTATGTGAGGAATTTATGAATATATAATTCTGTCTTTTATTATACAGCAATGATAATTTATTTTGTGTGTTATAAGTATGGAAAATTTATAATAAAGTTTTTATATATAGTATTTTGCTCATTTAAAAATATTTAGGAGGGGCCTTAGGGCCTTAATTTACTTTTGCAACTCAATTCAGCCCTAACCTTATGCACTTAAGTCTAAGTTCGATCTCCATAAATTATATGTATTAATACAAAAAGTTAACACTGGAGTTTGGTATACTAATTTATTTTTCATAATTAAATAATATGCGAATATAAAAATCCAATTACTATGCAAGAACAAATAACCATAAAACACATACATAGTCCACAAAATGGCAGTGAGGGAGAGAGAGCGTGAGAGAGAACCTTCTGTGTCACGATCGGGGAGGCTTTTCAGACCACAGTTCCTACTGTCACGGTCCAACGAGCAACTATCCGGCGAGAAAGGCGGCAATGGGGTCAGGGAAGATGGATATATGGTTGTTAATGGCCGAAATGGGGTTTGGGGGTTTTCGGAAATGTCACGAGAATGGAGGAAAAAGGTTTTGGGGGTTTTGATCCGGCGAGAATTGAGAAAAAAAGTTCGAAAATGGCGGCTAACGGCCACCTCGTCGGAGAAGACGGCGGGTTTCGTTGGAGAAATGGGGTTTGGGAGTTTTGGGGGTTATATGAAACGTCACGAGAAGTGGAAAAGGGTTTTGAGGGTTTTGATCCGGCGAGAATGGCGAAAAGGGGTTCGGAAATGGCGGTTAACGGCGGGTTTGGTCGGAGAAGACGTCGGAGAAGAATTGAGAAGACGTCGGAGGCGATTTGGGGACCACAGGTGCTGTCGTGAAGTGAGGGGACCACTGACCTTTTTTTACTTTTTTACTTTAGCATAAACCGCTGTTTGAAACAGCGGTTCATTAAATAACACAATAACCGCTGTTTGAAACAGCAGTTTATTGGGTTTGACCGAGTCAGAGGGTCACTCTTGTATATATTTTTTTCAGAAGGTCAGTATGGTATATATTTTTTTTTATACGGTCATTTTGGAAAAAAAACTCCTAAATTTTAGCCGTGTTTTATGATAACCAATTTAAGTGGATTCTGAGCACCAATATTTGGAGACAGATAAAATGGCATTTTTATCCTATTTTATGCAAAATAATATGATCATGTATATGCCAAAATTAGTATAGCCTAATTAGTATAAGACTCTAATATTAAAGTCCTATTAGTATAAAATCCAAAAAATAACCCCAACTGAATTGACTATTTAGCCTTACACAAAAATAAGATCTTAGTTCAAGAGAGTTAGAATGAGGGATATGGATCTTAGTTCTTAGTTATTACCCTTTTGGGTTGAACTCTGCAACACCAAGTAGTGTATCTGTAATTGGCAACATCAAACATTGTTCTTAGTGATTAATTTTTTTTTAGCTAGTGAAAACAGGTCACAAAACCCACAATAAATTAAACACACGTATAGGCACTAGCTGGGATTCTTTTGTTTAATATTTTTGTACTTGAATTTATTTGGGTATTGAGAATTTGAGATCATGTCACATCGTAAAAAAATCTCTATCATTTAATTTCTGATGTGTCATAATCTTTGTTACCAAACAAATTCAAGCACACAAAAATCGAAATAGAGAATCCGAACTCACTCATAATTAACAGCATGACTGTTTGATGAAATATGACAAAAATACTATTTTTTTTTCTTGAAGCAACTTATAGATGATTTATATATAAAGAGATGGTGATAAAAGATTGATCATGATGTGATCTAATTTTCAAAATTTCCAAACACAATAAAAAAATTCCATTTCAAAATTGTTGGTCTAAGGATAAAGAAGAAACAAGAAATACCAGAATGGGACGCATACGACATACACCATTCCCTTCTGAGTGGAAAGAACCTGAAAAGCCCAACCCTTCGAACCAGCTTGAGGAAAAAACGAACCCCTTTTCACATTCTCTTTAATTATGTCCTCTCTCTCTCTCTCTTATATAAAGGGAGTTCTCACACCCTTCAATTCACAGAGAGAAATTAAAAAACAAAGGCAAAACCATGGCTCTCCGTGGCTTGTCAAGGCTTGCTGCGTCCATGAGGTGGTGCTGCGTCGTCCTAGTCTTGGTGGTTGAACCTCAAACAGCATATGGCTTGAACCGTGGCTCATTTGGCCTAAGAACCAGCAGTGCTGTTGCCATGGATCCTCCACTCATTGGTCTATGCGCGTCTTCTGTAATTGTGCATGGTTACAAATGCCAGGAGTTTGAAGTAAGACCACAAACCCATTTCAATGCTGTATATATACACACACACACATATAATTTGCGGGTAGGTAAAAGTGATAGCTCGTATAGCAAAGTCCTAATAAAAATTGTTGACTTAATTTCACCAAACATCTTATATTGATTGCTTAATTAACTAGCCCATGTTCATATATAATTGCTTTAAGCCTTCAAGTATAAAATTTTGATGTTTCCTACTGTTAATCCACTTTTCAACACCAGCCAGTAATTGGCTGACTCGTGGCAAGTAAATACAATTTGAATGTTTGTTAATTCATTATTAACACCAGCCATTAATTGGCTAACACGTGTTAAGGATTACAAAAATTTGAATTAAAATATTAAATGATAAGGAGATCAGATTCGTATCTCTTTAAATTCTTAAGAAAAGTACCAAGTATCAAGAGAAGAAATGATTCAAATCATGAAGAACTCTCAAGATAACCCTTAAGAGAATTTCAATTCGAAGAAGGCTCCGCAGTTGAAGGAAAGAAGTTTGGCAAATGATGAAGTCTAGTTCGAAGAGGATTCTAAGGATTATTCTTATAAAAAGAAAGCCCATAATTAGAAAAGAGCATCTCAAACATACACAACAGCTTCAAAGCTTCTTTCTTCTTCAAAGAAAGGTATATTTGGGAGCTCTACTGCCGCTGACCATCAAGGTTCCGCAGTGGGGTCATTATCAATTACAGTTCGAGGTTCGAAAGAGTGGCAAGACGGAAGGTTCAAAGATTCAAAAAAGGGAGACTAGGACGAGAGTTCGAGGTGGCTCAAGACAGTCATAAACTTCAGGGAAGTGCTCGAAGGGAGTTCTACAAAGGAAAGCTCGGTTTCGTCGAGAATTCTAGGAAGGCGGTTCTTTCACTAATTTCATCCTCGAGACTTATTTCAAGGGGTTTGAAATCTATTCTACTGCCTCGAAGTTTATTTATTATTAAGTTCGTTGTGAGTTTCAAAGGGATCGAGACTAGCTCGAACCGTACTGGCAATATTTTTTCGGATTGTTTTATTTATAATAATTATCATTATTGCCTTTTTAATTTATTGCTTATTTATTTATTGTTAGGATTAATTATCTTGACCTGTTCCCCTAAAAAGTCCTCTTAATTGAGGCATTCGAACCCCATCATCTGGTTTTCATAAATTCGAAGGACTCGAACTACCTTATAGTGGTTCGAACTCCTAAATTTTAAAATTGAATCAACATTTTGGCACGCCCGGTGGGACTAGTCAAGTTTAATGGCTCCTAACACTAGAAATTAGCAAGCTGAATCCTCACAGACCAACAATGAAATGACCAGTGGAGCTGGTCTTGAGTTTAGTGACTCAGAAAATGACCGCCCAGTGAAAAAGAATGGTCCTTTTGCAAGGATAGAAGCAATACTGCTGCAAACAAACACAATGTTGCAACAAACTATGGTAAGACTAGAAGCTAACACACAGCAAACTAGTGAAAGGTTAGAATCTAGTTCACAACAAACAGGTGAAAGGCTGCAGCAATTAATTGAATCTAGTTCACAACAAACAAGAGAAATTCTGCAGCAATTGCTAGAAAAGTCAGAACAGCCTAAGGAGCCGACTGAGAATATACGGCCCTTGTTCGAAGCCTTTTCTAATAATATAGAAAATCAAAATAGAATTGACTTAGAGAGGGCATTAGAACGGCATGCAGCACTATTAATAAATAGAATGCCTGCTAGGACTGAAGAGACAGTACAGAATCAAAGGGGTAGAAGGGTAGAACAGGAAGCTGAAAACATACCCCAGATAAGAAGGCCAGTGGAACATGGCCCAGGGGGAAGAAATAACCACCCAGCAAGGCCTATAGGGAATCATCAGTATCCTATGGAAGCAAATAGAGGTATGGGATTTGATCCCTTTGAACTTCGAAGAGGACCAGATAGGGGAAGACCCGTACCCATGAGAGACCCCATTGAAGAATGGGAGGAAAGGGGACCAGTTCGACGAGAACCAGTCCCTATGAGAAACCCCATTGAAGAATGGGATGAGAGAGAGGAAGAAAATAGACCCCAAAGAAGGGATGATAGAAATAGGATAGTTGAGATTATCCAGGAAGTAGTAGGTCCTTTAGCTCGGGGGGTAACTACTCCAGTATATAGAAAACCATATCCAGAATGGATAGACAGGGAATATGAATTCCCTCGAGGGTTCAGAGTCCCAGAGTTCGCTCTTTTTGCAGGAGATGGAACTCAATCTACCATAGAACACGTAGGTAGGTTCACTGGACAATGTGGGGAGGTAGGAAATAATGACTATCATAAACTAAGGTTGTTTGCAAGTTCCCTTACTGGAGTTGCTTTTTCCTGGTATGTAAATTTACCTGCCGGGACAGTAACTAATTGGCAACAATTAGAAGGAATGTTTCATGCCCAATTCCTTCGAACTGAACCAAAAGTAACCATGGCTGATTTAGCTAAACTGAGACAGTCCCAAGAGGAAGATGTATCTCAGTATATTTACAGGTTCAAAAAGCTTAAAAATAGATGTAGAGTAAATTTGCCAGAGGCTGAATTTGTTAAACTGGCCCAGAATGGATTAACCTTTGAATTAAGGAAAAAATTCGATGATGTTGATTTTAGAGATTTGTTCGAGTTAACCTCGAAGGTCTCAAGATATGAAGCTCTCTTGCGAGAGGAAGCACAAAGAAGGAATTCTTCTTACAAAACATATTACCATGACCCTAATCTAGAAATAGATGCAGCAGAAGTAATAGGAAAAAGGCCTTATACTTGTGATGCTCTAATAAAGATGGAAGACAATTCTACAAACCCTCGAGGAAATTCTGAATTTCCTCCAAAACATTATTCTTTTGATATCACAAAGGCAGATGAAATTTTTGATCATCTCCGTAAAGGAAAAGTCCTCAGACTCCCTCGAGGACATAGGATCCCTAGCATACAAGAATTGGGGAATAAGGAATATTGTAAATGGCACAATTCTTGGAGACATTCTACTAATAATTGTGTAGTTTTTAGGAATGTAATTCAAGAAAATATCAAAAAAGGACTTTTAACATTTCCTGAAAATATTCCAGCCATGATAATTGATGAAAATCCTTTTCCTAATGTTCATGAATTGCAGGTAGAAATGAACAGCATCCACTTATCTAAAGGAAAACAGCAGAGGCCAGTCTTTGGCCCTGGGAAGCCAAAATTAATGGCTCGAGCCAATGTACAAGTGGAAGCTAAAGCAGAATTCTCTACTGAAAGCAGTGCCACTTCTCCATATACTGGGGTAGAAAATCTGATGGACAAACTTTGCATCAACTGTGGAAAAGCTTTAGCAGAAGCTTGCCAGGAGAAATACAGAGAGGAAGCAGGACCTTCCAATAAAGCAGCGAAAGGGAAGGCAATCTTCGAACCTGAAGAAGCAAAGAAAGGCAAGATAGACTCACAAACTCGAAGGCCTAATCAGCAACAACCATACTATCAAGAAGAACCAAGGAGGCCAAATTACATGGCTTCGAAAGATAAGATTTTTGCTGAACCAGAAGGAGGAATGAATAAAATACATCCTCAGGTTCGAAGATTGAGCCAACAACAAATTCACTATCAGGAAGAACAAATTAGGCCAAGCCAAATGGCCTACCAAAGAGGTGTACAGCCCACTAAGAGGCCTCGAATGACAGGAGTTCACCGGTTAAACACTTTCCCAGGCATTCAATTTGAAAGGCAGAATAATAATTGGCCTTATCAAAGATATACTTATATCAGACAAGAGCCAGATCTGCCTGTCAAAAAATATGGAGTGGTCCAAGGACCAGCCAGAGCCTTCAGACCTATTACTAAAGGGTGTATACCTCGAAATGATTCACTGGATCAAATACTCGAGGAACAGGACGAAGAGATTCAAGAAACCTGTGATGAAGAAGCATTCGAAGTAGCAGAACAGTACCATAACAAATTCCATCCCAAAATGGTAAAACCCCCAAAACTAAATGCTAATCATTGGTATGTTTTAAAGCACCCTCAAACTCAGGAAGAAAAAGTTATCTCATTGATGACTCGAACACAGAGAAGAAGAGAGCAAAGGCAGTTTGCAGAGAAGCAACAAAGAAATCAGCTTTTAAACATAGAAGGGATGACTAACCAGCAACAGATAGACAAGGCAAATCCAAGGTTTGATAGGAGAAAGATATCTGATGATGAAGGTGAAGATGAGGACCTCCTCGATGAGCCAGAGATGGAAAAAATCCAGGAAGAAGAAAAGAAAAATGGTGAAGAACCATCTCAGAAGTTGAAGGAAGTCAAATCAAAAGAAGGAGTGCAGTTTGGAACTGTACCTATTGAGGCCAAAGTTAATATGGCCTTCACATTACCTATTACCTTTGCAGCAAAGCCTGACCAGCCTTTAGAAACAGAAGGACAGGTCGAGGACTGGCAGGGTTATTATCCAGAGATTGGAAATACTGAGCTCAAAGAGGGTTTTTTATACAACTTCGAAACACCTACCCATCAAATGACCCAGCATATCAAACCTTTATATATAAAGGCTCACTTTGATGGTGTTCCAATTAATAGAGTACTCATCGATAATGGTGCTTCTATTAACATCCTGCCTTTCACTACTATGAAGAAGATAAGGAAAGAAGATATAAAGCTGACTAGCACAGAAGTAATAATCTCAGGATTTGCTGGAGATGGAAAACAAGCTAGAGGAATCTTACCAGTAGAATTGGGGGTAGGATCAAAGATCTCCATGACAGCCTTTTTCGTAGTAGATGGGAAGGCAAATTATAATGCTTTATTAGGAAGAGATTGGATACATGCAAACAAATGTGCCCCTTCCTCAATGCATCAAAAGTTAATGTTGGTAAATGATAACCAGCATGTTGAGATAGTCCAGGCCGATCAACGGCCTTTCGGAGCTGATTCTAATATAGCAGAAGCTAAATTATATGAAGGAGAGCTTGGTCCAATAGAGGTGAGTTTTTTACCTGAAGGGGTGTTAAAAGAAGACTGGGACCAGCTCCTTACACATTTATCATTAGTTTCTGATGATGAACAAACCTCAGAAGAGGAACATTAAGATGCTAGAGCAGCTCGAGGCCATCAAATTGGCCTTAAAAAAGGTGGCAGCTGCAAAAGTGCAAGAACAATTACAAAATGTGGCAGCCATGATAGAAGAGCAGAATCAGAACACTCGGGGGTACAGCAGCAAGACCCTTTGGAAGAAGTAAATTTGGGGACACAACTCAAGCCAGAAACTACTTTTGTTAGCCGCCTTCTAAAGCAGGAAGACAAAGAGCAGCTGGTTGAATTATTAAAAAAATACAAAAACTGTTTTGCCTGGGGATATGATCAGTTACCAGGATTAGATCGAGCCCTAGTGGAACATAGACTACCCATTAAAGAAGGATTCGGACCCTTCAAACAATTACCTCGAAGAATGTCTCCAGAAATTGCTCCAAAGGTGAAAGAAGAAATAGAGAAACTGCTAAAGGCAGGTTTCATTCGAACAGCCAGGTATGTAGAATGGTTGTCAAATATAGTTCCTGTAACTAAGAAAAATGGCAAAGTTAGGGTGTGTATAGACTTTAGAAATCTAAATCTAGCCACTCCTAAGGATGAATATCCAATGCCAATTATTGATATGCTTCTAGATAGTGCCTCAGGTAATCAAATGTTATCTATGATGGATGGACATTCTGGTTACAACCAAATTTTTATAGCTGAACCAAACATCCATAAAACAGCATTTAGATGTCTTGGTTTAGGCACCTTCGAATTGGTGGTAATGTCATTCGGATTAAAAAATGCTGGAGCTACCTATCAAAGGGCAATGAATACAATTTTTCATGACTTTATAGGCATATTCTTAGAGTGTTATATTGATGATATTATAATAAAATCTCCTAACAAAGAAACTCATTTGCAGCATTTAGAAGCTACCTTCAAAAGGATGGAGACATACAAGCTCAAGATGAACCCACATAAATGTGCATTTGGAGTTGCTGCTGGGAATTTCTTGGGATACTTGGTCCATAAAAAAGGGATCGAAGTAGACACTAACAAGGCTCAGGCTATAATTCAAGCTAAGCCGCCATCAAATAAAAAAGAATTGCAAAAGTTCTTAGGACAATTAAATTTCTTGAGAAGATTCATATCTAATGCAGCAGGAAAAACAAAGGTTTTCTCTCCATTATTAAAGCTTCGAACTGAATCAAATTTCAAATGGGAAGAGATACATCAGAAGGCATTCGAAGCCATCAAACAGTACCTAACCACTCCACCAGTTCTTATGGCCCCTTCTTTAAGGAGGCCAATGAAACTTTACATAGTTGCAGCCGAAGAATCAATTGGAAGTATGCTTGCTCAGGATAATGAAGAAGGCAAAGAGCAGGCAATTTATTATTTGAGCAGATTTTTAAATGAATACGAATGTAAATATTCATCAATAGAAAAATTATGCTTAAGTTTATATTTTGCCGCTGTTAAATTAAGATATTATATGTTGCCTCGAAGTATCCTTGTAATTTCCAAAGTTGATATAATAAAATATATGCTGACAAAGCCAATTCTCAATAATAGAATAGGAAGATGGATGATCACATTAACTGAATTTTGTATGAAATATATTCCCCAAAAAGCAGTAAAAGACCAGGCATTGGCTGATTTTATTACTGATCACCCCACTATTAAAATTCCAAATGAAGAAGTGGTTGCTGTTATAACAACCAAAGGCTGGAAACTCAAGTTCGATGGGTCCAAAACCTCTCGGTTTTCTGGGATAGGAGTTATTTTGGAATCTCCAATGGGACTTCGAACTAAGTTAGGGGTAAGAATTCAAGAAAAGCTCTCGAATAATCAAACAGAATATGAAGCTCTGGTTTTAGGGCTTGAAATTTTAAAAGAGATGAAAGTCTCGAGGGTTGAAATTTATGGGGATTCACAATTAATAGTGAAGCAAATTCGAGGTGAATATCAGTGTTTAAGTGATAATTTAATTCACTATTACATAACTCTGAAACATCTTCTCTATTGGTTCGAGGAAGTAAGTATTACTTATATACCTCGAAATAAAAATGAAGAAGCCAATCAAGTGGCTCAAAATGCTTCTGGATTTAAAACCATCATAACAGAAGAAATATTACAATACAGACAAATAATCCTGCCCTTAGCTAAAAGGGGAATCCCAGTTGAAGTAATGGAAGTCCATAAAAAAGAAAATGATTGGAGAATGTTAATCATTAAATATTTAGAAAATCCAAACCAAGAAGTACCTCGAAAAACAAAGTTACAAGCTATCCATTACGTTTTATATCAGGAAGATTTGTTCAGAAAAACTGCTGAAGGTTTACTGTTAAGATGCATTGATGAAGCTTCAGCCATGATAGTAATGGCAGAAGTGCATGAAGGAATCTGTGGAGCTCATCAATCAGGGTTTAAAATGAAATGGTTAATAAGAAGACATGGGTATTATTGGCCTTCAATGACTAAAGATTGCATAGAATATGCAAAAGGATGCTAAGCTTGCCAAAAACATGGCCCTATACAGCATATGCCAGCCATTGAAATGCATTCGGTTATAAAGCCTTGGCCATTTAGAGGATGGGCAATGGATTTAATTGGAAAAATTTATCCACCTTCCTCTAAGCATCATACTTTTATAATAGTGGCAACCGATTACTTTACTAAGTGGGTCGAAGCCAAACCTATGAAAAGTGTTGATCAAAAAGATATAATTGTTTTCTTAAAGAAAATAATTACAAGATTTGGAATTCCCCAAACTATCACAGTAGACCAAGGTACTGTTTTTACTGGGGAATAAGTTAGGGAATTTACCCAAGAGTTAGGTATAACCCTTACTCACTCAACTCCATATTATGCACAGGCTAATGGCCAAGCAGAAGCTACTAATAAAGTTCTTAAGAGCAATATTCAGAAAATGGTAAATGAAAATCCTAGGAAATGGCATGAAACCTTAGTAGATGTTCTTTGGGCACATCGAACATCAAAAAAGACAAGTACTGGTACTACCCCTTTTGCCTTAACATATGGGCATGATGCAGTATTACCAGTAGAAATAAATATAAAAATTCTAAGGATTCAGAGTCAGGATAAGCTATCAAAAGAAGGATACCAGCATGCTATGCTCTTAGAGTTAGATGGAGTGGAACAGGCCAGAGTAGATGCTCTTAATCAGCTCGAAGTACAAAAGAAAATCATATCAAGAGCATATAATAAGAGGGTTCGAGCTAAAAATTTTTGTGAAGGTGATCTGGTATGGAAAGTAATATTACCAGTAGGAACAAAGGATCCTCGATATGGAAAGTGGTCTCCTAATTGGGAAGGACCTTACCAAATTCATAGAGTTTTAAAAGGTGGGACATATCATTTAAGAAATTTAAATGGGTATGTTCACCTAAGAAAAATTAATGGAAAATTCTTAAAAGCTTATTATCCTACTATATGGGAAAATAAAGCACAGTAAAATAAGAACACCATTCCTCAAAAAAAGCACATGTAATTTTCATTGATAATTCAAATGAAATAAATAAGTAAGAAAAAGCTTTACAATAGTAGTCTGAAATCTCCCCTAGCCCTAGCTAATAATTGCTCACAAAAAGCTATAGTATCTTGGGCTTCACTCCTCACTGCAACAGATCTCTTCAAGTCAGTCTTCGAACTAACAGCTGAGGCCACCAATCCATCAGTGCCTCGAGATAAGTCCAGTAACTCTTGATCAACAATTAAAAGCTTGTTATCAACTACAGTCATTTGCTCTTGCAGCTCCTTGATCTGATCAGCAATTTTTTGTTTAGATTGAAGGAGTTGTTGCTTTGACATAGAAGTTGACTGCAGTTTAGCATTGTGATCTTTGAGTCGATCCAGAGCCACTCTGGTATCATTTTCTAACAACTTAAAATGCCCAAGAGAGTTCTGAGCAGCATGAGCATTAATAGCTGCATTTTGAAGTGAGGAAGGGAGTGAAGTAAGGAAGATTTTTGTGGCATTTGAGATCTCAGAAGAAGAAATCAGAAAAGTGCAGACTTTTGAAAAAGAATCAAAGGCCGCAGAATCCAAAAAGAAAGAAAGTGTCTGGTTAAGAGCATTTTGAATCAATAGCTGGGCTTGAAGAATCTCTTTATTTTCTATTTTTGGCCTAAGTGAAGTTTCCTCAGCATCAGAAAGCCAATCCTCAGTAAGAATGGCTTCGATAGAAGGAAATTGAGAAGAAGGGCCAGAGAAAGAAGGGGATTGTGAACCTATTGGGACAGAAGGTGGAGGACTTACAGAAGGAAGAGGTGAAAGTGGTCTCGAACTAATAGGAGTTGGAGACAAAGGTTTTATTGGAGAAGGAATAGGAGATGCTGATGGTTGTTCAGAAGGAAGAGGTGAAGGTGGTCTCAAACTAATAGGAGTTGGAGACAAAGGTTTTATTGGAGAGGAAATAGGAGATGTAGGTGGTGGCTCAAAAAATTCATTAATCCCAACAGAAGGAGGGGTTAATGGAATTTGAAGAAAAGGTTGGTGAGGAATTATGGCCACAGAAGAAGTTGGCCTGGGAGAAACTGGAGAAGAAGAAAAAGTAGGAGAAGGAGTTGTTCGAGGAGTGATAATTATTCCAGGATCAGCAAGGACAGAAGATGTCACCTGAAATAATTAACATTGGAAAATTTAAACATATGAAAAAACAAAGAAATCTGATTAGTTTAATATAAAATTTTTGTTTAAATTTATACCTGCTCGAATAACCTTTTTGAGGCAAATCTTTTTCTTTTAAGAAGACCTGTTGACTGCTCAGTAGCTTTTTCCTCAACTAAGGCAGCCTTATCAGCAGGATCAGATTCAACAGGGAGAGATATCGAAGGTTGAGAAGTTTCTTTAAGGGTTCGAAGTGTCTTCCTGCTTTTATTTTTTGTATTTTTCTTGATTAAAGCAATAGGCTTAGTATCTTCAGAATCTTCTGAATCTTCTGAAACAACAACCAAACCTCGAGGAGGATTCCTACGAGAGGGAATGGTAGTTGGAGGAGGAGGAAGTGCAGGTTTAGCAATAGATACTGAAGATGACTTCGAACTACTTGAATAATCAAGAAAAAGAATTAACAAACTATTACACATATCAGGATGTGAAAATCATAAATCAAAGAAGTTTGTACCTTTATTTCTCGATTGTCCCTTAAACAAGGCAGCACCAAGTTTATGAACATCTTCCACAAAGAATAAAGTTCGAATGGTATCCCACCATTCTGCAAAAGCTGGAAGAGTTGAGGGAAACCATGTGTGTGCCACATAAAGAGGAAACTCAGCTTTGTTGGCATCAAATCTGACAGAAAGCTCGATGAAGTCCTCTCTGCGAGTTAAGTGTTCTCTACCCAACAATGTAGGGTTAGCTACACTTATATAAGGAAGAGGAATAGCTTGAACAAACCCAAACTGTCTTGCAAATTGGGAAGGAATGTAGACTTCGGCCCCTCCAGAAAATACCATTATAGTCTTGTGCTTCGAGAGAGCTTTAGTGCTATGAAAACCCATCTGAATATCCCTTCGAACTAAGAAATTGTCCCATTCAGGCTTAAAGGTATCATCAGTATGAGAAAGAGATTTCTTAAAAGTCTTCAACCAAAGGGGACCTAATAGAGAATTTCGAAAAGGATTGAAGAAGAGTATTGAAGGGTTTGGGTCAAGAAGGTAGAAATAATGGAGGCAATTCAAAAAAGAGTTAGTTTTTGGAGTGGCATTTAAAAGAGCTTCTCCATAACAACATCCAAAGGGAGGCTCATCAGAAGAAAAAGAAGGGCCAAGAGTAGGAAAATAGGCTTGAAGCCAAAGTTAAAGAATCCATAAGGGACCTCCAGCTTTACTGGTAAGACCAGCAGAACAAAGCTCAAAACAAGTTCTATACAAATGAGCTAACACTAAACAAGCCAAAGGTAATGTTGTACCTGATGCTAACAATTTGGCAAGGGGAATGTATTGGGTAACCACTCTTTGTGATCGAGAACAAAAGAGTGATCTGCAGAGCCAGAAGAGAAGGAAAGCACAATGTTCTCTATCAGATACCTCAGGGGTTACACCCATATGATCTCGAATAACGGTAAAATAAGCTAAGGCAGCTGAAGAAGTGTTGATGTCGAAGTCAAAATCAATCTCTGGTATCAGCAAAGGTGTGAATTCAACACCTCGAGCCTTCAAACCAGTGAGCTCACAAATATCCAATACTGTAGGACCCATAAACCCACAAGGGAAAATAAAAGTATTACAAGAAATGGACCAGAAGCACAGAGCACTGGCAATGAGGGGTTTGTCACTAGAAAATTTTCGAGTGGAAAGCTGAATGGCTTCGAGGATACCAAGCCGTTTCCATTCTTCCCCCTTAAAAGGTTTAAGCCGTGCTACCCAATCATTCCATGAAGATGCTGGCGTGGGCCAATGATCAATCACTGTAGTGGGTCCCCATTCAGAAAAACCTAAAAGTCGAGTTTGGCATAAGAATGGTTCTTGACCATGAATTGGTGGGTAAAGATTAGCAATCGATTCATCGATGTTCCTCACAAAACACGGACCCAATGCCCTAACTGTAGAATTAGTAATAGTGGAATCATAGACATAATCCACATCAAGAGTAATGGGAGAAGGATCATCATCAGCTTTTTCAACCCTACAAGTATCCTCGAGGAGCTTCACGTTGTCTTTAAGAGCCAAATTGAAAGCTTTAACAGTAGCAGTGGGGATTTTAGAGGAAGACGCCATGATAACAAGAAGGTTTTAAGGAAAATGATCGAACAGTAAGAATGCAAAAACCAGAAGAAGAATATGAACAGTAAGGAATGGCGGTAGGAAATGATGGTCTTTAAATGATGAACTGACAGTTAAGGAAAAAACGGCTATAGATGGGGAATAGTCACCGCTAATTATTATTTTTTCAAAATATTTAATTAGCGCGGGGGGTATGTTAATCCACTTTTTAACACCAGCCAGTAATTGGCTTACTCGTGGCAAGTAAATACAATTTGAATGTTTGTTAATTCATTATTA
>JAESVK010081332.1:19895-54191 GCA_017140935.1 Hamamelis virginiana | reverse complement strand
ATATATATAATTAATTAATTATTGGACTATTATTATAATTTTTGGCACGCATGACATACATAATAATAGTATTTTAATTCAACAATCAATTTTTCAAAATATATATCCTATAATTATTTATCAATCTCGATTATACTTACTTTAGCTATGATGATAAGATTATTTATATATACACAGCTTTTCATGATATACGTTTTAAGAACTTATGCGTTTAGGGGGACTCAAAAAGTTATTATAGAGCCTAGCTATTTGAGATCATGAAGGAACTTAGGTTGTGTTTGGTTGGAGGGCTTCCACGCGGGTTTGTGGTTTCGCACCCCAAATCTTTGTTTGGGGGAGGTGGGTTTGGGGTCTGCTACAGAGGGCGCTGGGTTGAGGGAGACGGCTGGTGGGGGGCATGCGTAACCTGTTGGAGCTGGTGGGTTGGGGGGTTTGGCACCCCGGGAAGGCAATTACTATAATCTATATTGACGAGCGTACCCTTCATCTTCTCTGGCAACGAATTTGATTTCCATCTCTATCCCACATATGTCACACGCCCCTCACACGCCCCTGTTCTATGTGGCAGTAGATCCATGGAAGAAGAAGAAGAAGAAGAAGAAGAAGAGAGGAGTCGCCGCAGTAGCCGGAGAAGAAAGCCGCAGTCGCCGGAGAAGAAAGCCAAATCGTCGCCGCTGTCGCCGCAGTAGCCGGAGAAGAAAGCCGCAGTAGCCGGTGGGAGAAGAGAGAGGAAGCCGTGAGTAGTCGTCGTCGCCGTGAAGCCGTGAGTCGCCGGTCGTCGTCGTCGTCGCCGTGAGTCGCCGTGAAGCCGTGAGTCGCCGGTCGTCGGTCGTCGTCTGCTGCGGACCAGTCGCGCTTGGTTGGAGGTCGACTCGTTCTCTGTTTCAAATGAATATATATATATATATATACACACCAGATTTTTATAAATATATATATAAGATTATATATAAATCAATTATTATCATATTTTTATATATATAATATATATATCAGATTATATATAATATATATAAAACAATGAAGGGTAATTTTGTAATTTCAAAAATAATTGCTGCAATTCTATGGTCCAAACAAACACAGGTTAGGCTTGAAGCCCAGTCATCTTAATCCTGAACCCCAGCATTCCAAACAAAGTTTACAAACCCAAACCCAAACCCCCCGATTAGACATTTCCAGGCTTGAGATTCCTAACCCGCGTACCAAACGCAACCTTAGTGGTTTAATTAGCTAGGGGGTTTAAAAAATATTATTTGAGTCTATTTGAGATCGTTACATATAATTATAATTATTAATGAGTATCCGGAACATTATGTTCAAGATATCAAAACCTTGAAATAGAAATTTAATATATATATATATATATATATATATATATATATATATTAGACCCGATCCTGCAAGGACGTCTCTACGCTCTTATCGTAAGGACACCTTCACTGGGAGAGGTATTTTTGAAAAATCGGCCGTTGGATTATATAATCATTATATGTATGTCATGTCTGCCAAAAATCACAGTGATCCAACGATTGGATTTTAAAGTACAGGCATTTAAACAACTTTGACAGCATCCAATGGTAAATATTGTTAAAGAGTTTCAAGGATTGGTTTTTGAAAACCAATTATTGGATCACTGTGATTTTTGGCAGACATGATATTCATAAAAATATTATCTAATCCAATGGTCGGTTTTTCAAAATATCATTCCTATGAGTTTCAAAAGGGACGTCCTTACGATAGTGAGCGTAAGAACGTCCTGACAGACAAGATCACTTATATATATATATATATATATATATGAAATTAATTTTAAGCACATTTATAGGTAAGTTAATAGAACGGGGGATTACTTAATGAATTTAGATCATGAATGGGAATACTATATGTGTACGTGGGAAAATATAGTGACAAATAATTACTTTGGAAGATGCCCTGGTGGTGCCACCTAGCGTATTTGATATGTTTGTATGCATGATGTTGTTCTTTTGCCAAATATGTTTATATATTTGTGAATTGAAGGGTGTGAGAACTCCCTTTATATGAGAGAGAGAGAGAGAGAGAGAGAGAGAGAGGACATGATTAAAGAGTGTGAAAAGGGGTTCGTTTTTCCGCAAGCTGGTTCGAAGGGTTGGGCTTTCAGGTTCTTTCCATTCAGAAGGGAATGGTGTATGGGCCCCATTCTGGTCTTTCTTGTTTCTTCTTTATCCTTAGACCAACAACTTTGAATGGAATTTTTTTATTCTGCGTTTCGAAATTTTGAAAACTAGATTACATCATGATCAATCTTTTATTACTATCTCTTTATATATAATTTAAGGAAAAAAAAAGTAATATTTTTGTCATATTTTTTATATTTCATCAAACTGTCATTCTGTTAATTATAAGGTGCACCGTACGCAAAGTTACAAAAAATGACTATTGTAAAATTCATTACAATACAAAGCTTAAAATTACAGTGATTCAATAGTAAGTTTTTAAAAAAACCATCAGAAAAAAGAACTGGTGATATTTTAAAAAAACAAAAAAAAATAATTATAAATTTTCATAGTTAAATTTTTCAAAAACTGATCGTTGGATTATTATAATTTTTTATAAATATTAAATCGATAAAATATATATCTAATTCGGTGATAATTTATTCTATAATGAATTCTAAATACATCATCTTAGAGAAAATGGCATAAAAATATATCTTATAATAATATCTCTATTCCAATTTTTAATTTACGAGAGTGTAATGAAGTAATTGCCGTTACTCAAGTTTAGAGGGTTTGGGCAGTGCATTATGACGTGTGTTTGTTTCGTGGTGGTCCCATGCGAAACGGTATCCTCTAGATCGGGTAGACCCATGGACGGGGGTAGTCCTATGTTCACATTGTTACATGTGGCAAGGAATTATGGGGAACATTTACTTTCCATTTCCAGGTGTCGTTATTTAACATTTTTTAAACTTAAAATTCTTTCCGTATCAAAACTCTGCCACGCCAGCATTCAAAATTATTTTGTTTTTAATATTTCTCAAACAACCCCTAAGCATCACTCCGTGTTAGAATGGGTAAAGAAACCCCTAATCAAGGGTGCTCTGTTCAAGGTTAAAACAACTTCACTTGGCAGTGGATTTACTTTTCAACAACCCAAACAATCCCTTGAAGTATCTAAGGATTTGGTTGAAAACTTACATGCCAATATGCCAATATGCCAGTAGATAGTTTCTTTTCTTGACAAGATCCCTTCATTTACTCTTTTAATGTATTTCTGTATTCTAGCTCTTGATCATTTCCTTGAATATCTTATCTTATCTTAATTTGATTTTTCAATAATATTCCTTCATTTCCTCTTTTAATGTATTTCTGTATTCTAGCTCTTGATCATTTCCTTAAATATCATATCTTATCTTAATTTTTTTTTTTCAATAATATTATTAGAAGACAAAAAGATTTTATTGTAATGATTTGATGGATGATGTCATCAAACCAACAAATATAACTATTAGATGCACTTTTTTTTTTTTTATAAAACTTATATCAAGTTTGACATGAAATTCTATTCAATAATTATTGCTTATGATCGATAAGGAATGATCATGTGTACATATGTTGACTTAGTCAGTAGGATATCTTTAACCAACAATGGAATATATATTTTAAAAAATTAATCGTGAATTAGATACTCTTCTATGGATATCGTATATATCAAAAATCATAATGATCCAATATCAACATTTCAAAATACATATTATAAAAAATTATGATTATTGAAAACTATCACGGTTTTTCACAATAATAGTTGTTAGGAACCGACCGACGTTGAATCACTGTAATTTTTTTGTATGCATAATATGAATAAAAAGAGTGTTTAATCTACCGATCAATTTTCCAAAAATACATATCTCATAATTAAAGAATATGTGCACATGATTGTTCTCGTGCTTGTGATCTGACATAAGCTAATAGTTTTATTAGGTTGGTGTGATCATTTACCATATGTCAAAATGCTGCACTTAAGGCATTTTATTATTATTATTATTATTTTGGGGAATGGGAGTATGATTATGCGAAGAAAAAAAAACATAAAGGAGAGAGATGGAATTGAGGGTATAATTTAAAACGGATCCATGTGAGAAAAGGAAATCTTATCATTTAATAACGAGAGTTTGGCTTTTAACGAAAATATGCCCTTCACTTTATTTGTTGCCTTGTTGGACATGTAGTGAATGCAGTTGTGCTGCTTTTTTGATGCAACTTTATGGGTAGGGATGTCAACGGGGCGGATTTGGGACAGGTCACCCCTCTTCCAACGCCGTCCCATTTAAGAAAATCTCATCTCATTTCCGTCCCAAACCCGTGACGGGTCAGGATTTGAAATCTCATTCCTGTCCCAATTAAAAGACCCCATCTCATTACCGTCTTGTTCCATTTACTATTTTCTTTCTTCTTTTCTCAATTTTCTCAATACCTAAATAAATTACAAAATATATCGATAAACATTAAAGATAATTGTTACTTCTAAGAGTAAAATAAATTAAACCCCTTAAGGGGCATGATTGAAATTTCATTTTATTAAGGAGAAATTTATTTGTATAATACCTATAAAATAAATATAATAAAAATACAAAAACATATATAATCGGGGCGGGGCAGGTTTTTAAGCCCTCATCCCAAACCCTATAGGGTTTTCAAAAAAAATCTCAAACTCGCCACTAACCCTATTAGGATGACCCCAAACCCTTCCCAATAGGGGCGGGGCGGGTACCCTGATAAACCTGCCCCGTTGACATCCCTATTTATGGGTCTCCCCTTCTTTTTCTGAAAGAGAATGCCTCTTGTTCATACTTTGCTTCATGTCCTCCGAGCTATTCATTATTCAGTATGCTGGTTATATATAAACTCCTAAACACATAACACCTATAATGTGTATGTCACGTATAATGTTATATGTCTAGGAGGCATATACGACCGGCACATTGAATAATTTTTCCTCCCAAGATTAAAAACTTCATGACACTCATGAATAGCCCCATAGCCCAACTTGACCCCACCTCATTTCGGTTGCTAAATCGAAGCCTAAATTGGAAGGGAAATAGTAATTGGACCACCATTTAAATTATCTTATTAATGATCACCTGATGATAAAACTTCTTACTTTCATGCATTTTTGAAAGAGCGGTGCTACCAGTCCCGTGCAACTTAACCGCAGTTCTATCCGGTCTGTGCCACATCACACTCAACTCAGTGAAAATCTCAAAATGCTTTGAAAACTCAAAAAAAAAAAAAAAAAAAAAATGAAAACACTAAAAAAACTCTCAACTAAGTGAAAATATTCCAAACTCAGTGAAAAATACTCCCAACGCAGTTAAAAGACAGTGGAAATACTCAAAATGCTTTGAAAACTAAAAAAAAAAAAAATGAAAACACTAAAAAAACTCAGTAAAAACCCAAAATATTTTTTTACTATTTTTAAAACTCAATAAAAACCTTTATCAGCCCACAACACAGTGAAAACACATAAAAATGGACGGTGAAAACACTCAAAATACTTTGAAAACTCAAAAAAAAAAAAAAAAAAAAAAGTGTGTACTAGTTGCTTTGACAGTGTAACCGCTGGAGCAAGAGCTTCACCAGCCATGTTGCTATGTAACCTGATGCACCTGTCACGCACACCACCTTCTCTGCCGAGAGAGATATACCTTCACAGTTTCGCTCTAATCGCCTAAAAATGGAGAGTGACAAGACAAAAAAATTGCAGGAGGAAGGGAGAGAGAGAGTAGACAGAAATACCTTCACTTTTATAGTAGAGGTGATAGGTCTGAGGTGATGGGTCTGACTTTCAATGCTACCTTCACTTTTAAATGCATTTGTATTTATTATCTCACTCTCACACACATGCCAAAAGGGGAGAGATCTACAAAATCAGGTGATGATTTTTCCTTGAAAATAGAGAGAGACGGGAGAGAGAGTGAGAAGAGATATGGATAGTGTAGGATACGCCAATAAGTACGGGAGTAGGATACGGGTTTAATAGCATTTTCCCTTCTGAAAAGCACGGAATCAGAGATTCTATAATTCTGCTACGTTATGTGATCCCCAAAAATGGAGCCTAAATGGTGGTTCATTTAGCGACACTCAGGTTGAAAACTTGGGTCACATCCTAAACAGGCACATTACAATTGTCTCAACTAAATGGTCAACTAGTAATCATTATGGAGAACCTGATTACTGTGGCCTAATTGCACAAACAAGGTCATGTGTTGATTCAGTTGTTTTGGCTAGAGTCTAACCCTATGGTAATCAAGTGATTACTGTAGCCTAATTGCACAAACAAGGTCATGCACAAACAAGCCATGTCTATGGCTTCTCTCACTGCCCGAAAAATTATTCAGTATGCCGATTATATATAACTTCCTAAACACATAATACCTATCATGTGTATATCACGTGATAATGTTAATTATATGTCTAGTAGGTTATATATAACCGGCTCATTGAATAATTTTTCCTCCCAAGATTAAAAAGTTCATGACACTCATAGATAGCCTATGACCCAACCTGACCCCACCTCATTCCGGTTTCTAAATCCAAGCCTAATCCTATTGGATGTTACTTTCTTGGCATAACAGTTATTTCAAGATAAATTAATTTTGTAAGCTGGGATTTTAGTATTGTTATTAAACCCGGACCGGACCGGCCGGTTCAACCGGGAACCGATCCCCTCTCCGGCTGGTTTAACCCGCAAAAACCCGTTTTTTAAATAAACCGTTCAATCCGGCGGTTCAACCGGTCAAAAAACCGGTCAACCCGATTCTTTTTAAATTTTTTTTTTTTTTTTAAGGTGCTAAAATAACTAAAACAGTCCCAATATTTTTAAAATCTCTTAAAGCCAAGAAGGCTAAAAGGGCAAATTAGTTTTAAAAAATCTCAAATAACAAAAAGAAACCAAAGCACCTAATTTAATAATACAATATTCTTATCTTGCATTTTAAAAAATGTATATAATAAAGATTGATCAACAGTAATTATCAATTTTCAATTTTGATGACTGCACATAAATTCAAATATATGAATTGATTGTACAAACATTTAAAAAGAATTATATTTTGAATCATTTACAGCTTTTATTCTAATAAATAAATAAATAATATATTTATGACATCACGGTTCAACCCGGCGGTTCAACCGATTGACCCTTAACCCGGTAACTTTTCCGGTTCGATGAACGGTCAGGATTTTAAAACATTGGATTTTAGTGATTTATGTGGATAAAGTTGAGTTTTGAACCAAAGTAATTTGTGTCACTTTATGTGGGCTAGCATTGGATGTCATCCAAGGTCCAAGGTGGCCTACTTGCAAAAACAAGGTCATGTGTTGATTCAGTTGTTTTGGCTAGAGTCTAACCAGGGCCGGCCCTAGGGATAGGCTCAAGAGGCCATCGCCTAGGGCATCAAAATTTTGCCAGTTTTTAGGGATATCGTCTTGAGCTAAAGTCTGCATATATATATATATTGTATAAGGCATCCCATTAGGCATCCCATTAGGCATTAGCCTAAACCCATAAGCTCTTAACTCAGCCTTGCAACAAAACAAAAAAAAAAAAAAAAAAAGTGAGTTTCTTGATTTGAGATAAACAAATTTTTTGGGCAATGTTCTACAATTTAGCCTCTATTTTTTGTTATTGCATTTTTTCTTAAAATATTATTTTTGTTGATTTCTTGATAACATTGTTCTATTTTTGTATAATACATTTATGGAAACTATAGTTGAATTATATTCAAGAGTTGTAATCGAATTTTGTTTATTAATGTAATTATATTTGTAATGATGATAGGAGGCTTAGGGTGAGCATATTGAAAACCCTAATTGTGAATTGATTGTTGATTTTGTTGCATGTCTTGTTTATTTGTTTGATATATTTGTAATAGTGACAGAAGGATTGAGTCTTTTGAAAACCCTCTTTGTTAATTGATTGTTGTAGGTTTTGTTTATTTGTTTGATATATTTGTAATGATGACAAGAGATTTGGGGTAAGTCTATTGAAAACTCTCATTGTGAATTCATCGTTGTAGGTTTTGTTTATTTGTTTGATAAATTGGTAATCATGAAAGGAAATTTGGGGTGAGCCTATTGAAAACCCTCCATGTGAATTGATTGTTGTAGGTCTTCTTTATTAGTTTAAGGAAAATTCCATTTGTCATCCCTTTCCATTTTGCCTCGTGCATTTGACCAACTTGGAATAAGTATTTCGAGAAACCGACTGTTTGATTTTGATATTCCACTTATAATTATCATGAATGCAAAAATTACATTGATCCAATGGTTGATTTTTGCAATTATGAAAAAAATTATAAAAAAATAATGAAAAAATTGTGAAAAACTATCACAGTTTATTTTTTAAAAAACTAACCGTTAAATCAGTGTAATTTTTTGCATTCTTAATACATATAAGTGGAGCATCAAATTCAACGGTCAGTTTTTCAAAATAACTGTTCCAAGTTGGTCGGATGCACGAGGGAGGATGAAAAGAGAAGACGAATAGAATTGTTGTTAGTTTAATTATATTTATAACAATGATAGGAGGTTCATGGTGAGCCTATTGAAAATTCTAATATTTCTGAATTCATTATTATTGGTTTTAGCTTCTTTTTTTTTTTTTCTTTTAAAAAATATATATATTTGTAATAGTGATAGGAGGTTTGGGATGAGCCTATTGAAAACCCTATTTGTACTATGGGCATTTAGAAAACATGGTCAGACCCTGGTCTTTAGTCAATTGAAAAAGAAGGCTAGCAGAGGTAAAATCTAATACTCTGACAAAATTAAAATGAACCAGAATATATTAATGAACAAACATTTCTGCCTTCGATGTTTTAGTTTTAGCTTGTTGGGCTGCAAATAGATATATACTTTCATAAATTTGGTGGGCAGCAGAGGAAAACATGCTATTTATCTTTTTGGTAATGTCAATATGTACCTAGGTGCTGGAACTTATGCTATGGGACAAACAGTGTCATAATTGACTCTCCAGATGCCGTAATATTGAACAAACTAAATTGGAAGTAAGAATGAAAAGGAAATTATTTCATATGTGTAGGTTATATATAAGCTTCTAGACACATAACATCTATTATATGCATGTCATGTCACAGTGTAATGTGACTTCTGTAGGACCAATTTTTGGATAGATTTTGAAAAACTACCCTTACTTCTTACGAATTTGATGCTCACCAAAAATAACAATGATCCAATGGTTGGTTTATGAAAAATGTCACTATTAAAAATCGTGACTTTTTTGTTATCTAAAATGTTACCAATTTTTCCTAGACACATTTTTCAAAAACTGACCATTGGATCATTACGAATTTTTTTGTAGACATAAAATTCATAAGAAATAGATCTAATCCGATGGTAATTTTTCAAATCTATTTTATAATTGACCTTGCGCAAGTTACTTGCACAAATTTTATGTAAGATGTACCTTATAATAAACTTTCTGAATGAAGAATAAAGAATGGTATAACAGCATAAAACAAGAGGAGGAAGTCAATTTACTTTGGACATGAAAAAATCATATGTAAAGGGAAATTAGGTAATGATATTTAGTCATTTCCGTCTTTTCAATCCCACATGAATTAAAAACTAAAAAGCAGTGTTATTAAACCCGGACCGGACCGGCCGGTTCAACCGGTTGGACCGGGAACCGATCCCCTCTCCGGCTGGTTCAACCCACAAAAACTCGTTTTTCAAATAACCCGTTCAACCCGACGGTTCAACCGGTTAAAAAACCGGTCAACCCGGTTTTTTTTTTTAAAATAATTTTTTTTTAATTTTTTTAAGGTGCTAAGATGACTAAAATAGTCCCAATATTTGTAATGATTGCACATAAATTCAAATATATGAATTGATTGTACAAACATTTAAAAAAAAAATTATATTTTGAATCATTTATAGCTTTTATTCTAATAAATAATTAAATAAATAAATAAATAATATATTTATGACGTCACGGTTCAACCCGGCGGTTCAACCGGTTGAACCGGTTGACCCTTAACCCGGTAACTTTTCTGGTTCGATGAACGGTCCGGTTTTTAAAACACTGCTAAAAAGTTAGTTAGGAAGGAGAATGTAATTTTCAAGAGAAGCACCTAAAAGCACAAGTCAAGTCTGTTTGGATAAAAATAGAGAAGTAGATGAGTTGTTTTTGTTACTTTTTGAATGAAACAACTAGCCACTTGCTTTTAAGAAAAGTTTAAGTAGTTTTTCTTCAATGAAAATTATAGATGTCAACCTTACCATTATTGCTTAAACTCACTAAAAAAAATACCCAATATATCCCAGTTTCCGAACACAATTGACTTCTGTTTATATTTTTCTGAACTTTTGCTTCTCCTTTAAAAGCAAGTTTGAAGCTATCCCAAATGAACCCTTAGTAAAGACATTCATTAGTTCAGGCTTGGATTGGATCATCTTAACATATGTAGGGATTTTAAGCCCTAGCACAGCCTGTCTAAAATCTGCATCCTTAGGTTGCCCACTGAGTTGCTTGAATAGTCTGGCAGTGTTTAGAGACCACTCAAAGTGACAGGCTTCTACCATGTGAGTTTCAAAGTGGTCCCTCTTGGAAAATACTTTAGGAACAGTGGGTCTAGTGGTGTCAAAATGTATAGGCCGCCCATTCGATCCGCTGACTGGTCCGTTAAGCTAACCGATCAAGTCCGATCAAGTCCGATAACCAATGGACTGGACTGATTTGATCCATAGTAAATGGACGGATTGGGCTAAGATTTTTTGTCCAACGGGCCGGCCTGATTCGAGTTCATTAAGTGGCCAGATCCTATCTGAAGCCCGGTCTGATATGGTCCAACCATTAGACCATCAATTAGCCCGATCTATTTGGTCCAATCCGTTAGGCCCGATCCGTTTGGTCCGACCATTAGCCCCATCCGTTTGGCCCATATATACTTTAATAGTTATAATGTTAAAAAAAATATATATATATATAATTGAATTTGTCACCTTAAATTTAATTGAATTGAAAAAAAACTTAAACTTAGTAACACCTTAAATGTTATAATGTTCATGTACTTTAATTTGACACCTTAAATTTGAATTGAAAAAAAAAAGTAAAAGAATGAAAAAATAAAAAATTGAAAGCCCGTTAGCCCGATCCATTAGATCGATCTATTAGCCCGATCCATTAGTCCATTAACACGATCCATTAGCCCGATCCAATATGATTTGAAGCCTGGTTCGATATGATACCATTACCATAGTGGATCAGTCTAATGGATCGGATTGGACAGGCTTTCAGCTTATTGGGCTGGCCCGATCCGACCAAATTGACACTACTAAGTGGGTCTCCCAGCAAAAAATATGAAAATATGAGATTCATTAGAGACACATAAGTGTATCCTAAATTTGAGACATAGCATTGCTCCAATAAGTAGGTCTCCCATTCGTCTCTAGAGCAGGGAGTTGTTTGACAAAAAAAAAAAAAAATAGAGGAAAAAACCACACAATCTTGAACGTAAAAAAGCAACTTATTGATTTTCTTCGTCGCCGGCATGCATTTTTCTCTTCATCGCCATATGGGAGAAGACGATCGAAAAAGCCCTTTGAATGTCGGCCGTGGATAGAGAAAATGGAAAACCCTCCCCAAAATCAATTAGAAACAAATGTGGAAAGTGGTTGGCTCAAAAACCACTATAAATCCATATCTCTAAATTTTGAGTTTTTTTTAAAAATGACCTTTTAAAAAAATATATATACAACTCTGACCTCCATTCAAAAATATATACAAGAGTGACCCTCTGACTCGGTCAAACCCAATAAACCGCTGTTAGAAACAGCAGTTATTTAAAATATACATAAACCGCTGTTTGAAACAACGGTTCTTAAGTGACCCCCCCGGCTCCTCTGCAGGTTTGGTGATCTGAGAGGTTCAATTAAGAACCGCTGTTTGAAACAACGGTTATTCTACATAAACCGCTGTTTGAAACAGCGGTTCTTAATTGAACCTCTCAGATCACCAAACCTGCAGAGGAGCCGAGGGGGTCACTTAAGAATCGCTGTTTCAAACAGCGGTTTTTGAAGAATTTTTTTTTTTTTTTTCCATTTCCCCCTCTTTAGATCATTATTCCTTCATACATACATCCCTGATACAATTTTGGATACATTCAAATCACAAAACAATCCACAAATCATTGACAAGCCACAATCCATAATCCCAACTAAACATACACCCACCTCCCTAAACGACCTAAATACAATAAAAAATAAAACATGGCCATATCTTCTGTAAATGCAATAGTTCTAAAAGTACAACCCAAACGTCCTAAAATTGAAATAGTTAAACATTTACACAGTATATATATATAGATGCACACATCACATAATATACTAGAAATACATCAATTTCTCGCCGTCCTTCTCTTATTTCGATGCGACGGTTCAGCATCATCCTCAGGTCCTGCACTTGATCCAGTGCCTAACTATGTCAGTTGTGAAGGACCAATAGTGAAATCATCAGCTGGTGCTGCAGCTGCAGGTACACGTGCACCCCCTCGTCTACCACTTCGACAACCTCTAACCCTTGCTCGACCACCTCTGCCTCGATCCGCAACATCATGCATGGCTAATTCTCTATTCAAACGATCGTGCTCCCCAACATGATCTATTGTGGTTGTGCACATACCCATCACCTCCTCAAATGCGGCACGTGCATAGTCATCAATGTTGTGACGCAACGCCGTAGCACAACGTTTGACAACGGCTATCATAGTGTTAACCTGAAACATAGAGAAGATATGTTTTGTTATACAATTATACATTTTATAATCCAAATATAAGTTTCATACGAATAGTCACGTGCATGGCCTACCAATGCATGAGTCCTGGATACCGATGGCTCATACTCAGTGTTTTAAAAACCGGACCGTTCATCGAACCGGAAAAGTTACCGGGTTAAGGGTCAACCGGTTCAACCGGTTGAACCGTGAAGTCATAAATATATTATTTATTTATTTATTTAATTATTTATTAGAATAAAAGCTATAAATGATTCAAAATATAATTTTTTTAAAAATGTTTGTACAATCAATTCATATATTTGAATTTATGTGCAGTCATTACAAATATTGGGACTATTTTAGTCATTTTAGCACCTTAAAATAAATTTAAAAAATTATTAATTTTTTTTTTTTAAAAAAAAAAAACCTGGTTGACCGGTTGAACCGCCGGATTGAACGGGTTATTTGAAAAACGGGTTTTTATGGGTTGAACCAGCCGGAGAGGGGACCGGTTCCCGGCCCAACCGGTTGAACCGGCCGGTCCTGTCCGGGTTTAATAACACTGCTCATACTGCATCGGAGGTGGCTGCGGTGGCAGCTGAGTCGGAGGTCCAATCCTCTGACGAGTGATTGACCCATACCATGCCATATAAATCTCTGTGGCATCTGGAGCATCAGTATGCTGTACGACAATGTGGTCCGCTCGACTATTCCACAGCAACACATGGTCGATGTGTGTAGAAACCCAGTCTGTGTTACCTCGTCCACGTCTATCTATTGCGTGCAACCTCTCTAGAGTGTCACATAGGTCCGGAATATGCTGAGCCAACCCAAACTGTCTCATCACTCTATCAGGGAGATGGAACTCAACAAATGCAAAGCATATTAAGGGAACCCGAGATCTCCACAAATGCTGGCCCTCAAGACAAATCAGTGGAACTGTCAACAAGCGAGCATTGGTATATGGTTCCCAGATAACCTGTTTATAGATGTCCAGAAAGCACATAAAATTTAGATTAAACAAGAAGCCTATTTGGAAAATGAAAATATTTTTGTTAGGAATATGAATTATAAACATACAACAGTGAATATTACCTGATGAACAGCCTGTTGATCCAACTGATCCCGATAGAACTTTAAGACCCCAGTTGGGTTTTCCATATATGTCCTTTGCTGCAGCCACCTAGCACAACACATACACATTATTATTAAATTAAATTCGATGGTAAATCAATTTACATTTCAAAACAAAGTATATATACCTAGCTCCTAATGGAGGTCTGTTTGCTGGATCCGAATGAGCAGCTACATCCTCAGCGACTATCTCTGGCTCCACCTCATCACCTGCTCCACCAACCAACACAGCATCCACCGCAGGTGGCCCTTGCCCTCGTTGTAGTTGAGGACGGCCAATATGTAATCGCTCCCACGACCACAACTAAAAAAAGATATCCACTATTAATTTTAAGTAAAAAAATATAGCTAACTTAAATGCATAGTGTTAAGCCACATACTTGCAATAAGAGCAAGTTACCACTTATCTGCTTCACTGATAGCTGACACGCTCTACACAAGGCCATGTAAAGATGTGCAAGCGTGGCACTGCCCCAACTGTACATACTCGTCCGCTGGAGATCGTCCAGCAATGGTAGGAACATCAAAGGAACTGTGTCCCCTGAAGTATCTGGGAATAACACCGCCCCAAATAAATATAAAATGTAGGCCCTAGCATGGAAGGCCGTGATCGCCTCTAAGTGGATGTGTCCCTCTAGTTGATCCGGGAATGCACTGAAGTTGGTTGATAACCATCGTAGCTTGAGGGAAGATCCAGATATGTCAGAATAGGCGCTCACACAGAACAGGCCACTCCTCGTGATGCTGGCTATTGCCTATAACGACATGGCCATCGATACGTAACCCAAGAAGTAAAGCTACATCCTGCAGTGAAATCGTCATCTCACCTACAGGTAGGTGGAAAGTATGTGTCTCTTGTCGCCAACGCTCGACTAAGGATGTAATCAATGGCCAATCTAATGATACATGCCCAATCTGACATAATCCATAGAACCCAGCCACCTGTACTAATGGTCGAACCCTGTCATGAAGTCTCCATACATGGTGATGTTGACACTGTAAGATGTGATCACCCTGTACAGTTATTTGATAATTATTATCTAATTGGATTTAAAATGATACTAAATGGAGTCAATATGATACGTAATATAAGTAATCTTACCTCACCAATCCATACGGCCTCTGAACGGTGAGACCGTTGCAAATGAAGAACGTCCAAAGAATCAGGACCGGGCTCAATACCCAGTAACTGACGAGGAGGTCTCGCTCTACCACCTCGTGTTCGAGCCATTCGTTTCTTACACTCTCTGTAATATTAAATCAATCAAGATCATAAGTAACATGTGAATTTACTACAAGTAACAAGCAAATATCCTGGTAAAGAAAAAGAAATACAATATTACATATGAAATTATAAGATTCAGGAGAAATATAAACAAACATACATTAATATTCCAATATTGCAAATTACAAGACATATCAAAAGTTACATAATTTAATTTGTAGAATTTTTTCTTGGACATGTCCTCCAATTGTGGCCACTCTGCTTGCAAATGGTGCACATAACGGTTCCTTGGCTTTCCCTAGCATCCATTTCATTATGAAAGCGCATTGATTTCGGTCGGCCTTTTTTTTTGTCTCATCCTACAACCATCTATAATCAACGTTGGCCCTTGGTACATTGGACGAACTTCCTTGGCAAGTACATGTTGGAATATAGGTGCCCAAGTTCAAACATATTTTCTCATCTTATAAAATTCTCTGATATAAGGACTCCAACTTAAATTTCTATCAGCACATGCAGCCAATACATGGGAACATGGAAAGTGGTAGAGTGTCAATTTCGTACAAGTGCATGTCTTACTCTCCAAGTCAACGAAATGCTTAAAGCCACCCTTGATCCTATCTTGATACCTACGCACTGCCATTTCAACTTCAAAGTGACCAAGCCTGTGATGAAAAAGCTTAACTTTGTGTCCACCAGCTTTAAGTCCATTTGATTGAAGTCTCAATTGAGCATTAGGGATTAGACCTCTGGAGCCACCAAAGCAGTACGTTCATCCCCCAATTCCCGGCGTTTTGCAAAATATCTTGCAGATCTATAAAAGGTGAGTTGAACAAATGCAGTGATAGGAAGAAAACTGCCATTTTTTAGAACGCTGTTGAATATCTCGAACATATTGGTTGTCATAAACCCATACCGCCGACCCCCATCATGACACAATGCCTAAGACTCGAGAGGAATTTGATCCAACCATTGTTTAACAGCTCCATTTTGAACATGCTCAATTTCAGCAAGCATCCTGTTAAACTTACGCGGTTGACGTTGCCTGGCCATTTCCTCAATATGCTGCTTCAATCGTTTGTTTTTAAATACAGTATTGAAATTATTGACCAAATGTCGTATGCAGTATCGATGGTAAGCGTGCGGCTCATTCCATCCAAGTCTATCATGATGCATTGCGTTCATTATGTCTATATGGCGATAAGATATCACGCAAATTCCTTCCCGCCGTGTCACATATTGCCTAATACAGGACATGAACCATGCCCAACTGCTGTTATTTTCACCTTTTGTATAGACATATGCAAGAGGGAATAGCTGATCATTGGCATCGACGGCCACTGTAATCAAAATTGTCCCCTTGTATTTTTCGTACAAGAATGTACCGTCAATACTAATGAGAGGACGACAATGTTTAAATCCATCAATGGATGGCTTGAATGCCCAAAATACACGCTGCAACATCTCGCAGCTCCCCTTTCCGACAGGCACCTTATTCCATACAACAACAGTCCCAGGGTTTGACTGTTGTAATGCTTCTATGTATGCTGGCAATTCTTTGCAAGATTCTTCCCATGTCCCAAACAATCGCTCAATCACCTTTTATTTAGCATACCAAGCTTTTCTATAGGAGATTTCATATTGATAAGTCTGCTGAATCATAGCTACTATGACAGGTACACTCAACTTTAAATCTTTCTTAACAACTTCAAAAATGTGTTGGGCAATAAAAGATGAATCCAATTGGGCATGGCCATGGCCGCCAATAAGATTGAGACATGTATGGGGCCCACGCAGAGTGACCAATTCAAAGTGTGAACCCACACCCTGAGTTGAGGCACGCATGCGCCAATGGCATTCTGGAAACTTGCACTTCAATGTTAGTAAATCGGGAGTTGATTTCACAACTTTAAACTCTTGATTTGCCTTTACATGAAACAGTTTGACAGCATCCTGAACTTCCTTCTTGTTGTTGAAAATCCGACCAACATACAAGCTCTCACCTGTCCCCATACGCGGATTTTCATCAAGCCATTGGCTAAAAACAGCATCATTCGTATACCGTGGATCATCAAATTATGGAGTTCCTGCTCATACATGCTACTTGAAAGTCCACCATTGCCCTCCTCAACTTCCTCATTCCCATCAAGTTCAATATCGTCGCCCTCCTCGACATCCTCCCCATCTTCGTCTTTATCGATAACATTGTTGTTCGCACTGACATTCAATAAGATAGGATCAAAGTCCTCGTTCTCTACCATCTCAGGGATTATATTCAAATTGACTGCACCTCCTGCTATCTGCTTGATCTTAAAATATGATGTGCGCAATAGAATCCCAAGCGTAGGAATCCACCGGTCGTCAAACAATAATTTCTAGGAGTCCCTAGGTCATATCCACAGGGAGTGGAATAGGTTCTACTCAATTCTTAGGTCTTGCTACCCAATAAATGCAAAGAAAATGTAAAACATGGGGGTTTGTTTGTTGTGAAAGATTTGTGCCAAATTAATGGCAATTTGAGAATGAAAACTTGATGAATGAAGGGGATGGGTCCTATGGGTTCATCCCCTCCAAACCTTCGATAAATGAGCTCTCAAACTAAACTCAGCAAAAATTCCATTTACTCTATGGTCTTGGTTGGAGGATTTGACAATAGATGCTTAAATAAAGTGAAATAAATGATAGAATAAAGTTCAAAACTCTCTTGGGCGTTTTCACAAACAAGTAATTTGCATATGTGCTCATAAACCAAACACAACAAGCTTAACTAGTCATAAAATGGTCATGAATATGAAATTACAAGGATTCAAAAGATGAGAGAGTGTTTAGACTTCATTCCATTGACATTTGAAAGCTTTTGAGATGAGAGAGCATCATTTACCTAGGGCTTGGAGAAGAAATCCACCATAGAACCCACCTTTGGGTGATTAGCTAGCCATACATAGGAGTAAATGCACAAAGAAGAACAATAAATGCATAAGAACTGAAATAAATACTTCTATATTACCAAAAAGATGAAAATACAAGGTCTTCAAGCCAAAAGTAAGATGAAACAACCAAATCTATGGATTACAAGTGAAATAAAGCAAGAACTAACTAAATCTAACATAAACCAAGTGATTAAACTAAATATTAACTAACCTAGAAGGAAATCTAAGAGAGAAATTACAAGCCCCTAGAAAATCTATAGAGAAAACCTAAGAGAGAAGAAAACTAAGAGAGAGAAACCTAAAAGTGTGTAACATTCACCCTTTCCACGGCTGCTGGGGTAAAAACCCCTTTCCTTTGCTTTAGGGTCACATAAAGTTGGAAGGAATTACAAGTTTGCCACCGAAAAGTGAAAAATAGAAGTCTGCTGCGCGGGCCCTCTACTACCGGTAGTAAGTTCACTACCGGTTGAAAAGCTCACTGGTTCCCTGCTTGAATTTCCTGGTAATTCCTATTACTGGTAGTAGATTCTACTACCGGTAGTGAGGAACAACTTTTGCCAAAATGCTTCGTCTTGCTTCCGAACTTCACCAAGCTCAATCCAAGCATGCTCCAGTACTTGCAACAAAAAGGATCGCCGAAAAGAGGGCCTTCAACCCACTCTTTGACAACAAAAACCTATAAAACATTAAAAAGTAAACATTAAGTCAAATGCAACAAAAGAATGATATTTGAATTAGAATGTATGACAAAATGGGGATAAAAGCAATGCTAATAATGTGATTTATGATGCTAATCACTATCATAGAGCTACTCCCACCGGCTGTACCATATTGATAATTTGATTGACTGCATTGTTCATATGATGGAACAAATGTGCACACATCAAAATCTATCATATTAGAGCGTCGGTGGGACCCTACTGCATATAAGTTTTTCCCCAAGTAAAGCTCAGCAACTCGTATATCCTCATTTATCATACTAAACATAGCAATAATTGAACGATCATCAATAAGAGGCAACGCAATGAACTTTTTGGGGTTGTTCGCCACGAGAAATCTACAAGTTATTTCTATTTCGTATTCTCGTCTTTCCCACCCTGTAATATCATGCATCTGGTCCTTCAACTTAGACAACTTGATATTTTCAAAAACTCTTAGTGCTCTAGGCGGAGGACCCTCATATTGAATGCATTCGGGCCCCATTTTTGCCTCCCCACCCCAATAACATAACACGGTGACATACCGTGGATTCATTGTTCTGTATAGATTACGAAAGTTCAGTCATAGGTGTTACAAATTATACAAATATTAAAACCATTGGAATAGCCAATCTTTCTTGGAATTTTTTATGATCATAACAAGTTTTCGTCTATTGCACAAGGTCACTGCAAGTATATCTAGGAAGAGCCTCAAGAATGCCTAGACAATTAACTAATATCACATTTATTATTTCCTCAACATGTTACTTGGTGATACAAGTCCTTGAGCAGTGGTTGAACATGTGACACATTTAAAGAGATACTATACAATATTATTTGTGAAACTTGCTGACAACTATTTAAATCATTTGGACCAAATAATATTATAGAAGACTAGATGGTCTAGATTTTTTAAAACTATCTAACCAATCCTATATTTTCACCATATAAATCTCCTAGGTTGAAATTATTGACTATTGGGTCCCAATAGGGCCAATACTCTGTTTTTCACATATAATTTAACAAGAGAAATAAATTAGGTCGGCAACTCAAGAGAGAAATGGGCATGCAACTAATCATCACACCTTAAGAAAAAGGTTCCATTTATAAAATTTGCCTATAACTTAATTAACCAATTAAAATATAAGGGAAAAGAGTACTAATATGGCAGAATTTTCATTAGTAAAGATAGGCGCGATGCATATAATGAAAAAAAATATTTATGTGAGGAATTTATGAATATATAATTCTGTCTTTTATTATACAGCAATGATAATTTATTTTGTGTGTTATAAGTATGGAAAATTTATAATAAAGTTTTTATATATAGTATTTTGCTCATTTAAAAATATTTAGGAGGGGCCTTAGGGCCTTAATTTACTTTTGCAACTCAATTCAGCCCTAACCTTATGCACTTAAGTCTAAGTTCGATCTCCATATATTATATGTATTAATACAAAAAGTTAACACTGGAGTTTGGTATACTAATTTATTTTTCATAATTAAATAATATGCGAATATAAAAATCCAATTACTATGCAAGAACAAATAACCATAAAACACATACATAGTCCACAAAATGGCAGTGAGGGAGAGAGAGCGTGAGAGAGAACCTTCTGTGTCACGATCGGGGAGGCTTTTCAGACCACAGTTCCTACTGTCACGGTCCAACGAGCAACTATCCGGCGAGAAAGGCGGCAATGGGGTCAGGGAAGATGGATATATGGTTGTTAATGGCCGAAATGGGGTTTGGGGGTTTTCGGAAATGTCACGAGAATGGAGGAAAAAGGTTTTGGGGGTTTTGATCCGGCGAGAATTGAGAAAAAAAGTTCGAAAATGGCGGTTAACGGCCACCTCGTCGGAGAAGACGGCGGGTTTCGTTGGAGAAATGGGGTTTGGGAGTTTTGGGGGTTATATGAAATGTCACGAGAAGTGGAAAAGGGTTTTGAGGGTTTTGATCCGGCGAGAATGGCGAAAAGGGGTTCGGAAATGGCGGTTAACGGCGGGTTTGGTCGGAGAAGACGTCGGAGAAGAATTGAGAAGACGTCGGAGGCGATTTGGGGACCACAGGTGCTGTCGTGAAGTGAGGGGACCACTGACCTTTTTTTACTTTTTTACTTTAGCATAAACCGCTGTTTGAAACAGCGGTTCATTAAATAACACAATAACCGCTGTTTGAAACAGCAGTTTATTGGGTTTGACCGAGTCAGAGGGTCACTCTTGTATATATTTTTTTCAGAAGGTCAGTATGGTATATATTTTTTTTTATACGGTCATTTTGGAAAAAAAACTCCTAAATTTTAGCCGTGTTTTATGATAACCAATTTAAGTGGATTCTGAGCACCAATATTTGGAGACAGATAAAATGGCATTTTTATCCTATTTTATGCAAAATAATATGATCATGTATATGCCAAAATTAGTATAGCCTAATTAGTATAAGACTCTAATATTAAAGTCCTATTAGTATAAAATCCAAAAAATAACCCCAACGGAATTGACTATTTAGCCTTACACAAAAATAAGATCTTAGTTCAAGAGAGTTAGAATGAGGGATATGGATCTTAGTTCTTAGTTATTACCCTTTTGGGTTGAACTCTGCAACACCAAGTAGTGTATCTGTAATTGGCAACATCAAACATTGTTCTTAGTGATTAATTTTTTTTTAGCTAGTGAAAACAGGTCACAAAACCCACAATAAATTAAACACACGTATAGGCACTAGCTGGGATTCTTTTGTTTAATATTTTTGTACTTGAATTTATTTGGGTATTGAGAATTTGAGATCATGTCACATCGTAAAAAAATCTCTATCATTTAATTTCTGATGTGTCATAATCTTTGTTACCAAACAAATTCAAGCACACAAAAATCGAAATAGAGAATCCGAACTCACTCATAATTAACAGCATGACTGTTTGATGAAATATGACAAAAATACTATTTTTTTTTCTTGAAGCAACTTATAGATGATTTATATATAAAGAGATGGTGATAAAAGATTGATCATGATGTGATCTAATTTTCAAAATTTCCAAACACAATAAAAAAATTCCATTTCAAAATTGTTGGTCTAAGGATAAAGAAGAAACAAGAAATACCAGAATGGGACGCATACGACATACACCATTCCCTTCTAAGTGGAAAGAACCTGAAAAGCCCAACCCTTCGAACCAGCTTGAGGAAAAAACGAACCCCTTTTCACATTCTCTTTAATTATGTCCTCTCTCTCTCTCTCTTATATAAAGGGAGTTCTCACACCCTTCAATTCACAGAGAGAAATTAAAAAACAAAGGCAAAACCATGGCTCTCCGTGGCTTGTCAAGGCTTGCTGCGTCCATGAGGTGGTGCTGCGTCGTCCTAGTCTTGGTGGTTGAACCTCAAACAGCATATGGCTTGAACCGTGGCTCATTTGGCCTAAGAACCAGCAGTGCTGTTGCCATGGATCCTCCACTCATTGGTCTATGCGCGTCTTCTGTAATTGTGCATGGTTACAAATGCCAGGAGTTTGAAGTAAGACCACAAACCCATTTCAATGCTGTATATATACACACACACACATATAATTTGCGGGTAGGTAAAAGTGATAGCTCGTATAGCAAAGTCCTAATAAAAATTGTTGACTTAATTTCACCAAACATCTTATATTGATTGCTTAATTAACTAGCCCATGTTCATATATAATTGCTTTAAGCCTTCAAGTATAAAATTTTGATGTTTCCTACTGTTAATCCACTTTTCAACACCAGCCAGTAATTGGCTGACTCGTGGCAAGTAAATACAATTTGAATGTTTGTTAATTCATTATTAACACCAGCCATTAATTGGCTAACACGTGTTAAGGATTACAAAAATTTGAATTAAAATATTAAATGATAAGGAGATCAGATTCGTATCTCTTTAAATTCTTAAGAAAAGTACCAAGTATCAAGAGAAGAAATGATTCAAATCATGAAGAACTCTCAAGATAACCCTTAAGAGAATTTCAATTCGAAGAAGGCTCCGCAGTTGAAGGAAAGAAGTTTGGCAAATGATGAAGTCTAGTTCGAAGAGGATTCTAAGGATTATTCTTATAAAAAGAAAGCCCATAATTAGAAAAGAGCATCTCAAACATACACAACAGCTTCAAAGCTTCTTTCTTCTTCAAAGAAAGGTATATTTGGGAGCTCTACTGCCGCTGACCATCAAGGTTCCGCAGTGGGGTCATTATCAATTACAGTTCGAGGTTCGAAAGAGTGGCAAGACGGAAGGTTCAAAGATTCAAAAAAGGGAGACTAGGACGAGAGTTCGAGGTGGCTCAAGACAGTCATAAACTTCAGGGAAGTGCTCGAAGGGAGTTCTACAAAGGAAAGCTCGGTTTCGTCGAGAATTCTAGGAAGGCGGTTCTTTCACTAATTTCATCCTCGAGACTTATTTCAAGGGGTTTGAAATCTATTCTACTGCCTCGAAGTTTATTTATTATTAAGTTCGTTGTGAGTTTCAAAGGGATCGAGACTAGCTCGAACCGTACTGGCAATATTTTTTCGGATTGTTTTATTTATAATAATTATCATTATTGCCTTTTTAATTTATTGCTTATTTATTTATTGTTAGGATTAATTATCTTGACATGTTCCCCTAAAAAGTCCTCTTAATTGAGGCATTCGAACCCCATCATCTGGTTTTCATAAATTCGAAGGACTCGAACTACCTTATAGTGGTTCGAACTCCTAAATTTTAAAATTGAATCAACATTTTGGCACGCCCGGTGGGACTAGTCAAGTTTAATGGCTCCTAACACTAGAAATTAGCAAGCTGAATCCTCACAGACCAACAATGAAATGGCCAGTGGAGCTGGTCTTGAGTTTAGTGACTCAGAAAATGACCGCCCAGTGAAAAAGAATGGTCCTTTTGCAAGGATAGAAGCAATACTGCTGCAAACAAACACAATGTTGCAACAAACTATGGTAAGACTAGAAGCTAACACACAGCAAACTAGTGAAAGGTTAGAATCTAGTTCACAACAAACAGGTGAAAGGCTGCAGCAATTAATTGAATCTAGTTCACAACAAACAAGAGAAATTCTGCAGCAATTGCTAGAAAAGTCAGAACAGCCTAAGGAGCCGACTGAGAATATACGGCCCTTGTTCGAAGCCTTTTCTAATAATATAGAAAATCAAAATAGAATTGACTTAGAGAGGGCATTAGAACGGCATGCAGCACTATTAATAAATAGAATGCCTGCTAGGACTGAAGAGACAGTACAGAATCAAAGGGGTAGAAGGGTAGAACAGGAAGCTGAAAACATACCCCAGATAAGAAGGCCAGTGGAACATGGCCCAGGGGGAAGAAATAACCACCCAGCAAGGCCTATAGGGAATCATCAGTATCCTATGGAAGCAAATAGAGGTATGGGATTTGATCCCTTTGAACTTCGAAGAGGACCAGATAGGGGAAGACCCGTACCCATGAGAGACCCCATTGAAGAATGGGAGGAAAGGGGACCAGTTCGACGAGAACCAGTCCCTATGAGAAACCCCATTGAAGAATGGGATGAGAGAGAGGAAGAAAATAGACCCCAAAGAAGGGATGATAGAAATAGGATAGTTGAGATTATCCAGGAAGTAGTAGGTCCTTTAGCTCGGGGGGTAACTACTCCAGTATATAGAAAACCATATCCAGAATGGATAGACAGGGAATATAAATTCCCTCGAGGGTTCAGAGTCCTAGAGTTCGCTCTTTTTGCAGGAGATGGAACTCAATCTACCATAGAACACGTAGGTAGGTTCACTGGACAATGTGGGGAGGTAGGAAATAATGACTATCATAAACTAAGGTTGTTTGCAAGTTCCCTTACTGGAGTTGCTTTTTCCTGGTATGTAAATTTACCTGCCGGGACAGTAACTAATTGGCAACAATTAGAAGGAATGTTTCATGCCCAATTCCTTCGAACTGAACCAAAAGTAACCATGGCTGATTTAGCTAAACTGAGACAGTCCCAAGAGGAAGATGTATCTCAGTATATTTACAGGTTCAAAAAGCTTAAAAATAGATTTAGAGTAAATTTGCCAGAGGCTGAATTTGTTAAACTGGCCCAGAATGGATTAACCTTTGAATTAAGGAAAAAATTCGATGATGTTGATTTTAGAGATTTGTTCGAGTTAACCTCGAAGGTCTCAAGATATGAAGCTCTCTTGCGAGAGGAAGCACAAAGAAGGAATTCTTCTTACAAAACATATTACCATGACCCTAATCTAGAAATAGATGCAGCAGAAGTAATAGGAAAAAGGCCTTATACTTGTGATGCTCTAATAAAGATGGAAGACAATTCTACAAACCCTCGAGGAAATTCTGAATTTCCTCCAAAACATTATTCTTTTGATATCACAAAGGCAGATGAAATTTTTGATCATCTCTGTAAAGGAAAAGTCCTCAGACTCCCTCGAGGACATAGGATCCCTAGCATACAAGAATTGGGGAATAAGGAATATTGTAAATGGCACAATTCTTGGAGACATTCTACTAATAATTGTGTAGTTTTTAGGAATGTAATTCAAGAAAATATCAAAAAAGGACTTTTAACATTTCCTGAAAATATTCCAGCCATGATAATTGATGAAAATCCTTTTCCTAATGTTCATGAATTGCAGGTAGAAATGAACAGCATCCACTTATCTAAAGGAAAACAGCAGAGGCCAGTCTTTGGCCCTGGGAAGCCAAAATTAATGGCTCGAGCCAATGTACAAGTGGAAGCTAAAGCAGAATTCTCTACTGAAAGCAGTGCCACTTCTCCATATACTGGGGTAGAAAATCTGATGGACAAACTTTGCATCAACTGTGGAAAAGCTTTAGCAGAAGCTTGCCAGGAGAAATACAGAGAGGAAGCAGGACCTTCCAATAAAGCAGCGAAAGGGAAGGCAATCTTCGAACCTGAAGAAGCAAAGAAAGGCAAGATAGACTCACAAACTCGAAGGCCTAATCAGCAACAACCATACTATCAAGAAGAACCAAGGAGGCCAAATTACATGGCTTCGAAAGATAAGATTTTTGCTGAACCAGAAGGAGGAATGAATAAAATACATCCTCAGGTTCGAAGATTGAGCCAACAACAAATTCACTATCAGGAAGAACAAATTAGGCCAAGCCAAATGGCCTACCAAAGAGGTGTACAGCCCACTAAGAGGCCTCGAATGACAGGAGTTCACCGGTTAAACACTTTCCCAGGCATTCAATTTGAAAGGCAGAATAATAATTGGCCTTATCAAAGATATACTTATATCAGACAAGAGCCAGATCTGCCTGTCAAAAAATATGGAGTGGTCCAAGGACCAGCCAGAGCCTTCAGACCTATTACTAAAGGGTGTATACCTCGAAATGATTCACTGGATCAAATACTCGAGGAACAGGACGAAGAGATTCAAGAAGCCTGTGATGAAGAAGCATTCGAAGTAGCAGAACAGTACCATAACAAATTCCATCCCAAAATGGTAAAACCCCCAAAACTAAATGCTAATCATTGGTATGTTTTAAAGCACCCTCAAACTCAGGAAGAAAAAGTTATCTCATTGATGACTCGAACACAGAGAAGAAGAGAGCAAAGGCAGTTTGCAGAGAAGCAACAAAGAAATCAGCTTTTAAACATAGAAGGGATGACTAACCAGCAACAGATAGACAAGGCAAATCCAAGGTTTGATAGGAGAAAGATATCTGATGATGAAGGTGAAGATGAGGACCTCCTCGATGAGCCAGAGATGGAAAAAATCCAGGAAGAAGAAAAGAAAAATGGTGAAGAACCATCTCAGAAGTTGAAGGAAGTCAAATCAAAAGAAGGAGTGCAGTTTGGAACTGTACCTATTGAGGCCAAAGTTAATATGGCCTTCACATTACCTATTACCTTTGCAGCAAATCCTGACCAGCCTTTAGAAACAGAAGGACAGGTCGAGGACTGGCAGGGTTATTATCCAGAGATTGGAAATACTGAGCTCGAAGAGGGTTTTTTATACAACTTCGAAACACCTACCCATCAAATGACCCAGCATATCAAACCTTTATATATAAAGGCTCACTTTGATGGAGTTCCAATTAATAGAGTACTCATCGATAATGGTGCTTCTATTAACATCCTGCCTTTCACTACTATGAAGAAGATAAGGAAAGAAGATATAAAGCTAACTAGCACAGAAGTAATAATCTCAGGATTTGCTGGAGATGGAAAACAAGCTAGAGGAATCTTACCAGTAGAATTGGGGGTAGGATCAAAGATCTCCATGACAGCCTTTTTCGTAGTAGATGGGAAGGCAAATTATAATGCTTTATTAGGAAGAGATTGGATACATGCAAACAAATGTGTCCCTTCCTCAATGCATCAAAAGTTAATGTTGGTAAATGATAACCAGCATGTTGAGATAGTCCAGGCCGATCAACGGCCTTTCGGAGCTGATTCTAATATAGCAGAAGCTAAATTATATGAAGGAGAGCTTGGTCCAATAGAGGTGAGTTTTTTACCTGAAGGGGTGTTAAAAGAAGACTGGGACCAGCTCCTTACACATTTATCATTAGTTTCTGATGATGAACAAACCTCAGAAGAGGAACATTAAGCTGCTAGAGCAGCTCGAGGCCATCAAAATGGCCTTAAAAAAGGTGGCAGCTGCAAAAGTGCAAGAACAATTACAAAATGTGGCAGCCATGATAGAAGAGCAGAATCAGAACACTCGGGGGTACAGCAGCAAGACCCTTTGGAAGAAGTAAATTTGGGGACACAACTCAAGCCAGAAACTACTTTTGTTAGCCGCCTTCTAAAGCAGGAAGACAAAGAGCAGCTGGTTGAATTATTAAAAAAATACAAAAACTGTTTTGCCTGGGGATATGATCAGTTACCAGGATTAGATCGAGCCCTAGTGGAACATAGACTACCCATTAAAGAAGGATTCGGACCCTTCAAACAATTACCTCGAAGAATGTCTCCAGAAATTGCTCCAAAGGTGAAAGAAGAAATAGAGAAACTGCTAAAGGCAGGTTTCATTCGAACAGCCAGGTATGTAGAATGGTTGTCAAATATAGTTCCTGTAACTAAGAAAAATGGCAAAGTTAGGGTGTGTATAGACTTTAGAAATCTAAATCTAGCCACTCCTAAGGATTAATATCCAATGCCAATTATTGATATGCTTCTAGATAGTGCCTCAGGTAATCAAATGTTATCTATGATGGATGGACATTCTGGTTACAACCAAATTTTTATAGCTGAACCAAACATCCATAAAACAGCATTTAGATGTCTTGGTTTAGGCACCTTCGAATTGGTGGTAATGTCATTCGGATTAAAAAATGCTGGAGCTACCTATCAAAGGGCAATGAATACAATTTTTCATGACTTTATAGGCATATTCTTAGAGTGTTATATTGATGATATTATAATAAAATCTCCTAACAAAGAAACTCATTTGCAGCATTTAGAAGCTACCTTCAAAAGGATGGAGACATACAAGCTCAAGATGAACCCACATAAATGTGCATTTGGAGTTGCTGCTGGGAATTTCTTGGGATACTTGGTCCATAAAAAAGGGATCGAAGTAGACACTAACAAGGCTCAGGCTATAATTCAAGCTAAGCCGCCATCAAATAAAAAAGAATTGCAAAAGTTCTTAGGACAATTAAATTTCTTGAGAAGATTCATATCTAATGCAGCAGGAAAAACAAAGGTTTTCTCTCCATTATTAAAGCTTCGAACTGAATCAAATTTCAAATGGGAAGAGATACATCAGAAGGCATTCGAAGCCATCAAACAGTACCTAACCACTCCACTAGTTCTTATGGCCCCTTCTTTAAGGAGGCCAATGAAACTTTACATAGTTGCAGCCGAAGAATCAATTGGAAGTATGCTTGCTCAGGATAATGAAGAAGGCAAAGAGCAGGCAATTTATTATTTGAGCAGATTTTTAAATGAATACGAATGTAAATATTCATCAATAGAAAAATTATGCTTAAGTTTATATTTTGCCGCTGTTAAATTAAGATATTATATGTTGCCTCGAAGTATCCTTGTAATTTCCAAAGTTGATATAATAAAATATATGCTGACAAAGCCAATTCTCAATAATAGAATAGGAAGATGGATGATCACATTAACTGAATTTTGTATGAAATATATTCCCCAAAAAGCAGTAAAAGACCAGGCATTGGCTGATTTTATTACTGATCACCCCACTATTAAAATTCCAAATGAAGAAGTGGTTGCTGTTATAACAACCAAAGGCTGGAAACTCAAGTTCGATGGGTCCAAAACCTCTCGGTTTTCTGGGATAGGAGTTATTTTGGAATCTCCAATGGGACTTCGAACTAAGTTAGGGGTAAGAATTCAAGAAAAGCTCTCGAATAATCAAACAGAATATGAAGCTCTGGTTTTAGGGCTTGAAATTTTAAAAGAGATGAAAGTCTCGAGGGTTGAAATTTATGGGGATTCACAATTAATAGTGAAGCAAATTCGAGGTGAATATCAGTGTTTAAGTGATAATTTAATTCACTATTACATAACTCTGAAACATCTTCTCTATTGGTTCGAGGAAGTAAGTATTACTTATATACCTCGAAATAAAAATGAAGAAGCCAATCAAGTGGCTCAAAATGCTTCTGGATTTAAAACCATCATAACAGAAGAAATATTACAATACAGACAAATAATCCTGCCCTTAGCTAAAAGGGGAATCCCAGTTGAAGTAATGGAAGTCCATAAAAAAGAAAATGATTGGAGAATGTTAATCATTAAATATTTAGAAAATCCAAACCAAGAAGTACCTCGAAAAACAAAGTTACAAGCTATCCATTACGTTTTATATCAGGAAGATTTGTTCAGAAAAACTGCTGAAGGTTTACTGTTAAGATGCATTGATGAAGCTTCAGCCATGATAGTAATGGCAGAAGTGCATGAAGGAATCTGTGGAGCTCATCAATCAGGGTTTAAAATGAAATGGTTAATAAGAAGACATGGGTATTATTGGCCTTCAATGACTAAAGATTGCATAGAATATGCAAAAGGATGCTAAGCTTGCCAAAAACATGGCCCTATACAGCATATGCCAGCCATTGAAATGCATTCGGTTATAAAGCCTTGGCCATTTAGAGGATGGGCAATGGATTTAATTGGAAAAATTTATCCACCTTCCTCTAAGCATCATACTTTTATAATAGTGGCAACCGATTACTTTACTAAGTGGGTCGAAGCCAAACCTATGAAAAGTGTTGATCAAAAAGATATAATTGTTTTCTTAAAGAAAATAATTACAAGATTTGGAATTCCCCAAACTATCACAGTAGACCAAGGTACTGTTTTTACTGGGGAATAAGTTAGGGAATTTACCCAAGAGTTAGGTATAACCCTTACTCACTCAACTCCATATTATGCACAGGCTAATGGCCAAGCAGAAGCTACTAATAAAGTTCTTAAGAGCAATATTCAGAAAATGGTAAATGAAAATCCTAGGAAATGGCATGAAACCTTAGTAGATGTTCTTTGGGCACATCGAACATCAAAAAAGACAAGTACTGGTACTACCCCTTTTGCCTTAACATATGGGCATGATGCAGTATTACCAGTAGAAATAAATATAAAAATTCTAAGGATTCAGAGTCAGGATAAGCTATCAAAAGAAGGATACCAGCATGCTATGCTCTTAGAGTTAGATGGAGTGGAACAGGCCAGAGTAGATGCTCTTAATCACCTCGAAGTACAAAAGAAAATCATATCAAGAGCATATAATAAGAGGGTTCGAGCTAAAAATTTTTGTGAAGGTGATCTGGTATGGAAAGTAATATTACCAGTAGGAACAAAGGATCCTCGATATGGAAAGTGGTCTCCTAATTGGGAAGGACCTTACCAAATTCATAGAGTTTTAAAAGGTGGGACATATCATTTAAGAAATTTAAATGGGTATGTTCACCTAAGAAAAATTAATGGAAAATTCTTACAAGCTTATTATCCTACTATATGGGAAAATAAAGCACAGTAAAATAAGAACACCATTCCTCAAAAAAAGCACATGTAATTTTCATTGATAATTCAAATGAAATAAATAAGTAAGAAAAAGCTTTACAATAGTAGTCTGAAATCTCCCCTAGCCCTAGCTAATAATTGCTCACAAAAAGCTATAGTATCTTGGGCTTCACTCCTCACTGCAACAGATCTCTTCAAGTCAGTCTTCGAACTAACAGCTGAGGCCACCAATCCATCAGTGCCTCGAGATAAGTCCAGTAACTCTTGATCAACAATTAAAAGCTTGTTATCAACTACAGTCATTTGCTCTTGCAGCTCCTTGATCTGATCAGCAATTTTTTGTTTAGATTGAAGGAGTTGTTGCTTTGACATAGAAGTTGACTGCAGTTTAGCATTGTGATCTTTGAGTCGATCCAGAGCCACTCTGGTATCATTTTCTAACAACTTAAAATGCCCAAGAGAGTTCTGAGCAGCATGAGCATTAATAGCTGCATTTTGAAGTGAGGAAGGGAGTGAAGTAAGGAAGATTTTTGTGGCATTTGAGATCTCAGAAGAAGAAATCAGAAAAGTGCAGACTTTTGAAAAAGAATCAAAGGCCGCAGAATCCAAAAAGAAAGAAAGTGTCTGGTTAAGAGCATTTTGAATCAATAGCTGGGCTTGAAGAATCTCTTTATTTTCTATTTTTGGCCTAAGTGAAGTTTCCTCAGCATCAGAAAGCCAATCCTCAGTAAGAATGGCTTCGATAGAAGGAAATTGAGAAGAAGGGCCAGAGAAAGAAGGGGATTGTGAACCTATTGGGACAGAAGGTGGAGGACTTACAGAAGGAAGAGGTGAAAGTGGTCTCGAACTAATAGGAGTTGGAGACAAAGGTTTTATTGGAGAAGGAATAGGAGATGCTGATGGTTGTTCAGAAGGAAGAGGTGAAGGTGGTCTCAAACTAATAGGAGTTGGAGACAAAGGTTTTATTGGAGAGGAAATAGGAGATGTAGGTGGTGGCTCAAAAAATTCATTAATCCCAACAGAAGGAGGGGTTAATGGAATTTGAAGAAAAGGTTGGTGAGGAATTATGGCCACAGAAGAAGTTGGCCTGGGAGAAACTGGAGAAGAAGAAAAAGTAGGAGAAGGAGTTGTTCGAGGAGTGATAATTATTCCAGGATCAGCAAGGACAGAAGATGTCACCTGAAATAATTAACATTGGAAAATTTAAACATATGAAAAAACAAAGAAATCTGATTAGTTTAATATAAAATTTTTGTTTAAATTTATACCTGCTCGAATAACCTTTTTGAGGCAGATCTTTTTCTTTTAAGAAGACCTGTTGACTGCTCAGTAGCTTTTTCCTCAGCTAAGGCAGCCTTATCAGCAGGATCAGATTCAACAGGGAGAGATATCGAAGGTTGAGAAGTTTCTTTAAGGGTTCGAAGTGTCTTCCTGCTTTTATTTTTTGTATTTTTCTTGATTAAAGCAATAGGCTTAGTATCTTCAGAATCTTCTGAATCTTCTGAAACAACAACCAAACCTCGAGGAGGATTCCTACGAGAGGGAATGGTAGTTGGAGGAGGAGGAAGTGCAGGTTTAGCAATAGATACTGAAGATGACTTCGAACTACTTGAATAATCAAGAAAAAGAATTAACAAACTATTACACATATCAGGATGTGAAAATCATAAATCAAAGAAGTTCGTACCTTTATTTCTCGATTGTCCCTTAAACAAGGCAGCACCAAGTTTATGAACATCTTCCACAAAGAATAAAGTTCGAATGGTATCCCACCATTCTGCAAAAGCTGGAAGAGTTGAGGGAAACCATGTGTGTGCCACATAAAGAGGAAACTCAGCTTTGTTGGCATCAAATCTGACAGAAAGCTCGATGAAGTCCTCTCTGCGAGTTAAGTGTTCTCTACCCAACAATGTAGGGTTAGCTACACTTATATAAGGAAGAGGAATAGCTTGAACAAACCCAAACTGTCTTGCAAATTGGGAAGGAATGTAGACTTCGGCCCCTCCAGAAAATACCATTATAGTCTTGTGCTTCGAGAGAGCTTTAGTGCTATGAAAACCCATCTGAATATCCCTTCGAACTAAGAAATTGTCCCATTCAGGCTTAAAGGTATCATCAGTATGAGAAAGAGATTTCTTAAAAGTCTTCAACCAAAGGGGACCTAATAGAGAATTTCGAAAAGGATTGAAGAAGAGTATTGAAGGGTTTGGGTCAAGAAGGTAGAAATAATGGAGGCAATTCAAAAAAGAGTTAGTTTTTGGAGTGGCATTTAAAAGAGCTTCTCCATAACAACATCCAAAGGGAGGCTCATCAGAAGAAAAAGAAGGGCCAAGAGTAGGAAAATAGGCTTGAAGCCAAAGTTAAAGAATCCATAAGGGACCTCCAGCTTTACTGGTAAGACCAGCAGAACAAAGCTCAAAACAAGTTCTATACAAATGAGCTAACACTAAACAAGCCAAAGGTAATGTTGTACCTGATGCTAACAATTTGGCAAGGGGAATGTATTGGGTAACCACTCTTTGTGATCGAGAACAAAAGAGTGATCTGCAGAGCCAGAAGAGAAGGAAAGCACAATGTTCTCTATCAGATACCTCAGGGGTTACACCCATATGATCTCGAATAACGGTAAAATAAGCTAAGGCAGCTGAAGAAGTGTTGATGTCGAAGTCAAAATCAATCTCTGGTATCAGCAAAGGTGTGAATTCAACACCTCGAGCCTTCAAACCAGTGAGCTCACAAATATCCAATACTGTAGGACCCATAAACCCACAAGGGAAAATAAAAGTATTACAAGAAATGGACCAGAAGCACAGAGCACTGGCAATGAGGGGTTTGTCACTAGAAAATTTTCGAGTGGAAAGCTGAATGGCTTCGAGGATACCAAGCTGTTTCCATTCTTCCCCCTTAAAAGGTTTAAGCCGTGCTACCCAATCATTCCATGAAGATGCTGGCGTGGGCCAATGATCAATCACTGTAGTGGGTCCCCATTCAGAAAAACCTAAAAGTCGAGTTTGGCATAAGAATGGTTCTTGACCATGAATTGGTGGGTAAAGATTAGCAATCGATTCATCGATGTTCCTCACAAAACACGGACCCAATGCCCTAACTGTAGAATTAGTAATAGTGGAATCATAGACATAATCCACATCAAGAGTAATGGGAGAAGGATCATCATCAGCTTTTTCAGCCCTACAAGTATCCTCGAGGAGCTTCACGTTGTCTTTAAGAGCCAAATTGAAAGCTTTAACAGTAGCAGTGGGGATTTTAGAGGAAGACGCCATGATAACAAGAAGGTTTTAAGGAAAATGATCGAACAGTAAGAATGCAAAAACCAGAAGAAGAATATGAACAGTAAGGAATGGCGGTAGGAAATGATGGTCTTTAAATGATGAACTGACAGTTAAGGAAAAAACGGCTATAGATGGGGAATAGTCACCGCTAATTATTATTTTTTCAAAATATTTAATTAGCGCGGGGGGTATGTTAATCCACTTTTTAACACCAGCCAGTAATTGGCTTACTCGTGGCAAGTAAATACAATTTGAATGTTTGTTAATTCATTATTA